>JARPMJ010001204.1:0-180130 GCA_033366665.1 Phoxinus dragarum | reverse complement strand
TACACCCTCCCTCTTCTGAATGTGTAGATGTCCTCATCACACCTTTTTGTCCCTCTTCAACTTGACAGGGTAATTCCTTTTATCCTCCTCCATCTACCTTTGGGATGTTTTGGACTTTTTCCTTGGTTTGTTGTCTTGGTCTGGAGGGTTTAACTTGAGTTGGATGACCATGCCATGGTGCATGATGGTAATTGGTTCAAACGATGGATGACCAGGTTTCTCATAAGTAAATCTCATAGGTGGCTTTGGTTTTCTCAGGGATGTCCGGACTCTAGAAGACCTTTCACTTTTTGTACTTCCAGCAGTTATATTACGTCTGTTTCTTTGTAAGGGAGGTGAGCTTGCTCCCTCTTCTGAATCTTGAGAATCCTCTTCCACAGATTCAGTATTTGTCTCTTGGATATCGGATTGTGACAGAGGAAGTGCAGTGCCTTCAAGCGGTTCCTCATACTCTGTTTCTGAAAATTGTTGAGTCTCTGTAACTTCACAGTTTTCCTCCTCAGAGCTTTCACTCTCATCATTCTCCACAGAGTGATTTATGTTTATCCGTCTCCGGACCTCATCCATATCAAAATCGGGAGGTTTGTGTACAGTTTCAAACTCTGAACCTGATGACTCTGTGTCACTTTCTTCAGACTTGGTTGGTTGACGTTTCTGAGCACGTTGAGTTCTGGTTACAGGTCTCCGAACAGAGCTTGCATCATCTGATGGGTTAAACATCCTGACCATGTAACCGATGGGCAACAGGTGATCTCGATGTAGAGTTTTCATCACACCTGAACCATGCTCCGGTTTGACCTTATAAACAGGCAGGTTAGGCAACTTCTCCACAACAACATATGGCATTGATTTCCATCGATCTTGGAGTTTATGTTTGCCTTTTAGACCCACATTCTGTATGAGAATTCTGTCTCCTTTCTCCAAAGGTTGGTCTCTCACACGTTGGTCATATCGGGCTTTATTTTTCAGGTGATTCTTTGTAGCAGCGTCAGATGCCAACTGATAAGCTTTTTGCAACTCTTTCCTCATTCTGGCAACGTACTGTTGGTAGGAGGTTTCACTTTCACCATTTGGTGAGATTCCAAAACAGATGTCAATGGGTAACCTTGCTTCCCTTCCGAACACGAGATGATAAGGGGAGTATCCCGTGGAATCATTTTTTGTGCAATTGTATGCATGTACCAGGTAGGTGATATGTTGACTCCAATGTTGTTTCTGTACAGCATCCAGGGTACCAAGCATGGCTAAAAGTGTTCGATTGAATCGTTCTGGTTGGGCATCCCCTTGAGGGTGATAGGGAGATGTTCTTGACTTCCGAACCCCAAGCATGGACAAGAGTTCTTTTATCAGGCGACTTTCAAAATCTCGGCCCTGATCCGAGTGTATCCTTGCAGGGAGGCCATAGTGCACAAAATACTTGTCCCACAATACTCTTGCAACTGTGATGGCCTTTTGATCTTTTGTAGTGAATGCTTGTGCGTAACGTGTATAATGGTCTGTCACTACCAACACATTAGCAACACCTTTAGAGTCAGGCTCTATTTGCAAAAAGTCAATACAAACTAAATCCAAGGGGCCATTGCTCGTTATTTGGTTTAAGGGAGAGGCATGCTGAGGGAGCGTCTTTCTCGCGATACATCTACCACAGGTTCGAATGTACTGCTCGACCTCAGCTGTCATTCGCGGCCAGTAAAATCTGTCCTTAATCAGTTCGGTGGTGCGTTCAACTCCCAAGTGTCCACACTCATCATGTAGAGACCTTAACACCATTGGACGGTATCTTGTGGGCAAGACAAGTTGTTTGATCTGTTTTCCGCACATCTTTTCTTTTACTCTGTAGAGTAATCCATCTCTTAACTCTAACTTGCGGCTTTCACGAAGGAGCAGCACAGTTTCAGGTGAGTCGTTCTCGGAGCGTGTCAGGCCTTTATTCTTCTCCAGTGTTTTCTTTAATGGTCCAATTGTTGGGTCCATATCTTGTGATGCTTGAATGTCTTTTGAGCTCAATTGGTCAAGTGTATTCATGCTAAGGTTCACTGGAAACACATAAGCTTCAGGTACTGCGGTGGCAGGAACTCCCAACTGATCAACTAATCTGTCTGGCACATCAGCCTCTTCACTGACACAGGCTCTTTTGCAGAGGGCTTTGATGCCAGCAGGGGGGACACTAGTCCACTCTTTTGTCTCCTCTGAAGAGTACTGTCTGGACAACAAGTCAGCATCAATATTGTGTCTCCCAGGTCGATACTGGATGGTGAAATCGTAGGTGGCGAGGGCGGCGAGCCAACGATGTCCGACTGCACTGAGTTTGGCGGAGGTCAATACATATGTTAACGGATTATTGTCAGTTCTTACAATAAACTTTGCTCCATACACGTAATCGTGAAACTTGTCCACGACAGCCCATTTTAATGCCAGAAATTCCAATTGATGGACTGGATAATTGTGCTCTGAGTCTTTAAGCTTACGACTGGCAAAAGCTACTGGCCTGAGGCCCCTCAGGATATTCCTGGTTCAGAACAGCGCCCAAACCATCCATACTGGCGTCCACATGTAAGATGTACTGTTTTGTGGGGTCAGCGAAAGCTAGCACTGGGGCATGGATCAAACAGTCACGAATACGCTCAAAAGCGTCCTGGCAGGTCTTAGTCCACCGTTCTCCGAACGGCTCTGATGGCTTGAAATAGACTTTGCTTGGGTCAACACTTTTCTTAGTCTTGGGGTCTTTCCAAGTGGGGGCGTAACCCTTGGTGAGCTCGGAGAGGGGACGGACAATGGCAGAGTAGTTTGCAATGAACCTCCGATAATAACTGCAAAATCCGAGGAAAGACTTCAACGGTTTCAGGTGAGTGGGCTCTTTCCAATGCTTTACTACCTCCACTTTATCTGGATCCGTAGCTATTCCGTTAGCAGAAACAATGTGACCCACATACTTGACCTCGGGCTGACAGAATTGACATTTGTCAATAGAGACTTTCAATCCGACCTCCTCTAGTCTGTCCAACACTTTGAGAAGACGTTGTTCGTGCTCCTCAAGTGTCTTGCCGAAAATGATGATATCATCCAAGTACACGAGAGCTTCCAGAAGATGCATATCGCCTACAGCCTTTTCCATTAAGCGCTGGAATGTTGCTGGCGCTCCGGTGATTCCTTGTGGCATGCGCTCAAATTGATAGAAACAAGAGGGCAGATGAACGCTGTCTTCTCTTTGTCCTCCGGAGCCATCTCTATCTGGTAGTATCCACTGCGCAAATCCAGAACTGAGAACCATTGGCTGCCTGATAGAGAATCCAAGGCGTCGTCAATGCGTGGCATTGTGTACTGGTCTGGCGTGGTGCGATTGTTCAGTGTTCTGTAATCAATACAGATTCTTATCTTCCCATTCTTTTTGCGGACTACAACAATTGGTGAGGCGTACGGGCTACGGGACTCAGTGATAATGCCAGTGGCCAATAGTTGTTGTATGTGTCGCCGCACGTCGTCTATGTCGGCAGGGGCTAGTCTCCTTGACCTCTCCCTGAAGGGTCTGGGGTCATGCAGGCGTATGTGGTGTTCAACACCCTTGGCGCAACCAACATCCCACTCATGCAGTGAGAAAACATTCCGCCTCTCAGCCAACTTCTGTTGAAAACGACTTTTCCACTCTTCGGGAATGGGAGAGTCCCCCGAAATTGAAAAGACTTGGGTCTAAGGTTTCAGCTGGGGGGTCAGAAACCCGAACTGGGGTAACTGTATCCACAGCATACATCTCAGCAACGATGGTCCCAACTGGGATAGAAGTTGTCCTTTTGGACTCATTCTGAATGAGGACAGTGAAACTGTTATTGTCTATGTTGGCGTCTGAGAGCACACCAGGCTGTACCAGCAGACCGGCGGGGAGCAACTGTTCAGTGGGTGCATCAATCAGTACAAGGTCTTTGGACGGGGCACTCTGTCTTTCCACTTTGCACGTTGCATAGTACTTTGCACCTGGAGCAATGGAGAGTAAACCGGGTCCTTTCCACTTTATCTGTCCCAAGACTTCATCTTTTGCAAACTGCTCTTGTGCTTTGACAGGGGCGTAAACAGACTGAATCCTCATTGAGTGCACAGTGTTCTCGTCACCTTTTGTCTTCACCAGCTCCCATAAGCGGCGAAACAGAGATGTATTGGTGCCAACTAATACAGGGATTTGTTGCTGGTTTCTTGGCTCAGGACAGATTAAAGCAAGCACTTCTACTCGTCCCGATACACCAGTGATCTCTTCAGTTAACTCCATCTCAACCACAACATATCCTTTGTAAGGAAACTCAGTGTCTGAAAGGCCCCAGAGTCCAAGGCCAGAGAGGGGTTTTATCGGGACATCAGGTAAGTGTTTGTTATACCAGCTTTCAAAAATAATAGTCACGTTAGACCCACTGTCGATGAGAGCATCACAGACCACATCATTAACTTTGATGGTGTGAATAAAGGATGGACCTACGAGACCTTCAGGTAAATCAGTGTTAGGTTCTGAGACTTCAACCTTATTGGTTCTAGCTACATGCTGCTCTTCAGCTGCAGGATTTGGGTTCTCTTGGTTGGGTAAAGGGGAAACTCGCACCAAGCGTATGAGCTTTCTAATAACTTTCTGGAGATTCTCAGGGGCAGTACATCTGGTGGCTATGTGGCCATTTTCCCCACACCGATAACAGAAAAACTCATCCTTGTCTTGCCGGGGAGGAAAAACTTTGGAATGAGCGGGCTTGTGAACGGGAGCTGCTTTGTATCGGTGAGGCTGGGGTGTGGGTTCTCGTGGGGGGTCTGATGTGTATTTCACTGCCATTACACTCATTTTGTTTTCTAGGGCTTTCACTTGTTTCCTTAGCAATTGCAATTCACTCTGTGACTCATTTTTCTGTTTTTGTTTCTCTTTCAGACCTGTAAAGGATTCATCAGAGGTTGGCTGAGATGGTAGGTTGCTGCTCTGCTCTAGCTGCGCTCGTAATTCTCGAATCTGAGCTTGCAGTTCACTCCTAGAGACTGATTCAGGTTCTTTCTCCTTTTCAGCTTGGACAGTGCGTACACGCTGAGGACGCATGTGTGACACATGGCTTTGTCTGGCTGACTGGCGAACCTCCTCTTCCATCACTTCTCTTAACAGGTTCAAGAATGTAGGGGGATTACTAATCCGCTCCCTAATTTTCAACTGAAGCAACATGAGTTCAGAGGTAGACCCTCTAAGAAGCTGCTCTAAACGAGCGCTATTGGCAGTGCTAACAGGTAAACCACCTCCCTGTACTACTTTGACAAGGGATTTTTTCTACTCTTCGTAGGAACTCAGACAGACGCTCACCAGGCTGTTGGTGGAGGGCTCTAAACGACAAGTATAGTTCTTCTGGGGACTCTACTGTACCAAAAATGCTCTCTATAGCCTTTATGTACTCATGTGGGCTAGCATCAGGTTGAGTCAGGCGCACAGCTTGAATGATTTCAAAGGCGGGCCCTTTGAGACTTTCCAGTATCCGACGTCGTTTTTCTTTGTCTGAGCACTCACTTTCCTCTACTAAGAGTGTTGCTTGTTCCAGCCAGTTATCTAAGGTCTCTTCTCCAGTTGGGGTGGGACTGACCCCGGAGAATGTCCGCAGACGTCTGTATGGGTGACTGTCAGGTTGTTTGTTTGTTCTGCTCATAACATCACCGACCGCACGATGATGTCTTCAGGGTTGCTGTTAACCTCTTTGGTGGGGGGACATAGACCTTGTATGTCCTCTAAGGTTCTCCCTTCGCTCTGCAAAAAGGTAAGTAGCTTCTCTTCAAAGTTATCAAGCTGAGGCTCTGTGTAATAGACAGTTTTCCAACCACTTCCTTCACTTATAGGCATTATCTCGCAGGTGGGATTTTAGAGGGGTCAATCTCTTCACGACACTCACATAGCACCATCACTGATTGTTGTTGAGGGTGAAACATTTTGCCTCTCACTTTAACTTTTCCCAATGCTTTGACGGTCCCTGCTGTTTCTTCAATATCTTCTCTTGAAACACCTTCTGGCACTCCGTGAAGAAGGAGGGCGTGCTTTAAATCTAATGATTCTCCTTTGCACCAGTTAATTAGCTCACGTTGTGATGAACTACTTGTTTGGCTTTCCATTGCTGTACTTTACTTAAATTGCTTTTTGTTACTGTTGGCACGTTACTTTTATAATACTTAAATTGCTTTTTGTTACTGTTGGCACGTTACTTTTATACTAATACTTAAATTGCTTGTAGTTACTGTTAGCACGTTACTTTTATACCAATGCTTAAAAGTTGTGGGGTCTAGTTGCTTGTACTCTATGTTTATAAATCGTAGTTTATGTTAAAAATCCCAGCGGTGCCTCCAATTATGTAACCCAGGTCCCATATAATTAGAAAATAAAGCTGAAATGGTTAATACAATGAGACTGGGCCTAGGTTCGTTGTTTTGAAATACAACTTGTTTTGTATGCTACTTAATAAATGTATATTTGTAATACTCTTTGCTGTTCTTATAATGACCACCACAACTGTATTTTAGATGCAAAAGTATTCAAAAGTATTTATTTACCACATGGAAAAAAAATAAATAAATAAATGTATCTTAGAATAAAATAAAACAAATCACAGGAGTGTAGAAAAAAGATTAAAAATAAAACTTACAAACAAATAAAGCTTCACTTTCCCAAAAGAAAAACCTTTTCTGTGGTTATATTGAAATTAAATAATTAGTCAATCCCTCTGAAAATGTCCACACTCGTTGCAGGCCTGTTCGATGACACTTTGTGTGCGGTGGGGCCTAAACTGGAATGGCCGCTTCACTCAGAACTGAGCATAAACAAAAAGCACGTGCATGTGAATTGTTAGTACTCACGAATCCAGGTTAAATCAGTACGGCAAAGGCCATGGTAAGGGCGATGGTAATAGCAAAGGAAGAAACACAGCACCAAAAAGTCACGGGCCAGCAATAGGGCACGCAGAACAGCAGGGCACGCAGAAACAGCAGGGCACTCAGTTGGAAAACCCGTCTCTCTCTCTTTCTCTCTCTCACCAACGTCCGTCTCCTTAAAGCATATTATCTGAACTGAGCCACATTATAAAACACTATCTCTTATTAATCTAGCGTTAGCGTTAGCTTTGCTTTAACTTCAGAGATATCACAATGCTAAAACTACAACATATGAGCACATTGGCACAAAATGCTACCGCTAGCTAGCATGTCGCTAACCACGTTATACACCCAGTCTCTTAACTATAACAGTTCGATATAGCACAAAATTACAGGCATACACAATCATATTCACCTCTTGCAGGTCACACCAAAGTTTTGTCAGGACCACGAGTAGTCGACCTTCATAACAAAACATTAATGCTTCCCTCACCCCGATGCCTCCTTCATTAGCTCTCTCATACTTCGCGCCTGTTCTCTCTCCTCCTGCTTGCACATTACTCCTCACACAAACCTGTCCCACTAGTCCCCGCCCCTTACACGGTGATGTTACTCTGATTGGCTTCCAGTATTAACACGACCAAAAACAAAACAGGAATTAGATGATTGACATGTGACAGGTTAGGTTACACAGATAAACACAGCTTCTTCCTCTCTACTTTTTTTCCCGCAGATGAAACTTAAAGACTTTTATATGAATTTATCTTTTACTGTAAATAGTCTTATTTATTAAACTCATTTATTAAATTCAACTACATATTATATTTATGCTTTTAACCGGCACACCTTTTAACCAACTTTAACTAACATGAACTATTTATGAACTTTTCTTTTATATATTTTTTGTGTTACTCTATTAATGATCTTTTATACTCTGTAACTTATAGGAATTTTGTACAGGGCTACATTTATTTCAAGTCGGAGGGACTGTCAGGAATGAAAAGTGAGTAACTTTTTATTTATTGATTGATCAGCGCTGACGCAAGACGCAAACTGTTTTAAACGATTCAGTCCGATTTAGTGTACTGGTTCAACCGGTTCACTGAAAAAAAACCGGTTCAAAAGAACGATTCGTTCACGAACCAGCCATCACTATCAGAAACAAAACTTTTCCCACCCCAGACTATTCTGTTGCAGTTTACTTTATTACACTCCTTCCACCATAAGCACTGCACTCAACACAGTGTCACTTCTGTTGTTCATACAGTCACTATCAAAAAAATATATAAATAATTAATTAACTGCAGTGTGTGTGTGACCATTGCCTCTTCACAAGTAAATTCAGACAGAGAAAGATACTTTATTTTATTTTATACCCAGGCAATGGACAAATGTCTGCTCAGGTATTTTTATTATTGCAAGGTTACAGACATTAACAGTGAGAAGAAAAATAAATAAATAAATAAATAAATAAAGAACGAGGGGCATACAGACATCATAAGTCTACTCAGGTCATTGGTTTAGAATTTATTAATTTGTTTGCTATTTCTTTGCACAGTAGCTAGGTGTCACTAGTGACCAATGCTGAATGAAGCTTAGAGTAATGAACCTTTGGGTGAAGCAATTGGCTGCGAGGGTCTCACTCTCAGTGGTTCAGGAAGCCTCACTTTGCCATCACTAACTAGGAGACACACTCTGGGAGACCAATGAAGAGTGGAAGGTAAGCGAAGATACATAGGAAGTCCTTTACGAGACCAGACAAAGTGCCAGAGTGAGTTGTGTGCTTCTAAGTGTTTGTGGTGATGAGCAGATGATGTGCATGTGACATCGATCTCTGTGATTGGGAAGTGCATGCAGGTGAGGGCCAGGGAGGATGATGGGAAATGTAGTGAGGAGGTGGTGGCTAGCTTGTGACCGTGACAAGCAGAGGCAGAAAATATGAAAA
This sequence comes from Phoxinus dragarum, assembly GCA_033366665.1. NCBI lineage: Eukaryota > Metazoa > Chordata > Actinopteri > Cypriniformes > Leuciscidae > Phoxinus > Phoxinus dragarum. The sequence continues at coordinate 171,324 of JARPMJ010001204.1, read as the reverse complement.
AGTGATTATTTTCTTTATAGGCCACATCCAAGAAAATGGTACCATTTGGTGAAAAATAGAACATATTTTGTTGAAAAATTGCAGTTTTCATGGGTTTTAGTGGAAACATTTTTGTCCTTAAAGGAACAGTCGGCCTATTTAAGTTTCGCCAATACAAAACCATAACAAAGGCGCAGAAGCGCGGAATCATGGGGACTGGTCTTCACCTCCACAGCTAATGGAAAGAAATCTGCTGGGACTCAGGCAAAAAAATCATGTTTATAGATGAGCTTATGTATTCAATTTTTATTAACGTTACTGTGGTATGTGGAGCCTGGGACATTTTACGTTGCTGTTTTTATTACACTTATTTGCTGCATGTTAACAACTGGCGCTCCTTTATTTTACGATTAAAGTTAAATCATTTGCCTCTTTCTTCCCTGAACTTGAACTATGTTACAGTTACATTGGATCAGTTAAATTTACATTATTCTACTTCATTCTAATGAAATAGTTGCAAGTGCTGAAATACTAGGCTACTCATACAGGTACCTTTGTTTGATGAATTAAAAGTGTGGGGTAATGCAGCACTGTTATACTTGGTCAAAACAATCATACTAAAAATACATGAGTACCGGTATGTTGAAAGTTATGTTACTCGGTCTGTTCGCTCGGTGACTGGTATGAGACTTGTTGCACATTGCAGTAAGCTAGATCGATATTAGAATGTCATTAATAAAAGCTGAATGATTTGTGTCGCTAAATGGCATGCATTTCATTTTAAAATATATTGTATGGTGGAGAAAATGCTGTATTACTGATACAAATAAAGCTATTTCTGATTATGCTACAGTATGTTAGCCACTTGACAAAATAGTGTTGTCTCTAAAGCATGGCACAAACATGTTACTCATGGTGTATCAAGAAAACAAGAGACTCATACAATAGGAATAAACATTTAGGTCATGGACATTCATTAAATTTTTTATTGATATGCATTTTTCCAATTTTGCTTAATTATAAATTATTCAATCGTTTAAATAATTGTGTAGAGTAAAACTTGTCAGTGTGAAAAGATTTTCATTATCCAGTAATCCTTGATGTAACCCACCCAATTAATTGAGGCTGTGTTTTCATCAGTGTTGCCAACTATTTTCAAAGGAAAGTAGCTAAGGCCTTCCCTAAAAGTCGCTAAATGTCGCTAGTCGTTACCAACACTAAAACATAACGTCTATCTAACTTAATAAAAACATTTGTATTCTGCCTTTCAGCTGATAAAAATGATTTGTTCTTTAGTCCCTTCCAGAAAACACCAAATCACAATGTAACATACATGTCTTTATTTTACATGTCATTTAAATTCAACATCAAGATTAAGAATATATTAAACCAAAATATTTCATATTTTTAGACAACCACAATTCAAAATTAAAATTAACCTAATTATTCATTTGTTTTCTGACAGGGAACACATGGAACGAATCAGCGGTCCACGTTTTGATTGACAGCCGTCACAACCTACTAGTGACCGTGTTACTCCTTTCTTCTGAACCATTGGATGGGATTTAAAAAACGGCTGTTGTGTTTGTAGCCTACATCTGACGAAGCGCTGTTAAATATAGGTGGAAAACTATGCCGCAAAAATAATAAATAAAATGCTTTCTTAAAAAGGCAAAAGAACGCATGAACGTTTTCTTAATATGATAATTAAAAACCAACAGACTGCTGAAAATGAGGGACATTTTCTCAATATGCGACGTGCGGGACAAGGGGTGAAAATGCTGTAGGCCTATGGTACAACGCAAAGCGGGACCGGTGGTCACCCTAGTCGTACTTGCGTTCTGCTTGCCTAATGTGTTTTCTCTCTAAATTAATGCTCATATAGGCCTACTGTATTTAATATTGTAATATAATATAATATAGCCAAATTAAAAATAAAGCTGTTCTCATTTCCTATAGCCTATATTTTTTTTGTCAGACAATAGGCTAGAACGACTATGATATAGGCCTAGCTCTGCTCATTCACGTCTGTCAGCAGCTGTGCGCTCAACAGATGAACAGGGTAGACGCAGCTACAGTGAGTGACGGCAGGGAGAAAGCAAAAAAGTCAGGGTCTGAAAAGTCGCTAAAAATAGCAACAAAGGCGCTAAGTTGAATCCCGCACATGCGCGATTCATGTGGCGGAGGGGTTAACATCTCCTGCTCTGACTGCAGCTGGGAGCGGCTGCTGTGCGAGGACTGGGCCGCCTGTGAGTGCTTTGGGACGCGGATGGGACCCACGGCAGCACCCGCTGTTGAGAAGACGATATTTGCTTTCACTTCAGAGAGTCGCCAAAATCACCAATAACCCTAGAAAAAGTCGTTAGATTTGTCGCTAGTCGCTTTTTTGAAAATGTGTCGCTAGATGGGTCTGAATACTCGCTAAATATAGCGACAAAAGCGCTAAGTTGGCAACACTGGTTCTCTTACGAGAGATACTCTCGTACTGCGTTGTTGTTGCAACGCATTGGGGAAAATCCTTTTCCACGAGAATACTGAAGCAAAAAATTATCCTTAATTTTGTATCAATGTAAAACGCATTGCCACAGCATACAGACCTAGGCGAGACAGCTCGCGCACCTATTGGCTGCTGTGCGGCAAATGCTTAAGCCAATCGAGCGAGCCCTTGAGTGACGTCACACCCAATGAGGGCGCTTCGCGCCCTCCTGCGTCACGTCCCGCCGAAACAGGCGTGGCTTAGGGCTATATATTTCGCTCACAGGCTTATGAACTCTGATTTTTAATCCTTCAGCGAAGACACCTCATCGCTGATCCGAGAGAAGAAGCTGCGCCGTCGAGAGAGCACTTCAGCGGGAGAGTCGTGAAGCTGCTGGCACCGCCGCCTTCTTCGCCTTCCAGCTGCGCGTTCCGGCGCTTATATCCTTTACCTCCTTATTGAGTGTGTGTGAGTTCGCCGGCGCGACTCACACTTTTTTCTCTGTGTCTAAGAAGCGCGTCTTCCAAGATGCCTTCCTGCGGCTCGTGCCGAGCCACACTCAGCGACGGGGACCGCCACGTGATTTACGCTTCCTGCCTGGGGTGAGCAACACGCGGCTATCGCTCTTGCGGATGGCGGCTGCCATCACTGCGAACTTCTACCTTTGGCGACTCTGCGGACTCGCCTGACGTCGTTCCAGGAGCCCGTGTTTTCCGCTGTTGGGCCGCGCCGTAAAAAGCATCGTGCACAGCGGAACCCTGAACCATCTCCTAGCCGCCAAAGTTCGCCGGTGCGCCCCGCAAACTATTTCCCCCGGCTTCATCAGCAGCGATCCCCGACGGACAGCGTCCGCAGATTGCCGCCGCTTCCGTCGACGACATCGAAGAGATCGACGCCATGCTGAGAGATGAGGACTCGTGCTCTGTTTTGGCGTCCGGCAGCGAGGATTGGGCGAGCTCTGCGGACCTCGCGCCCCCTGCCCCCACGACCAAAGGGAAGAGAGCGAGCATCGAGGCGGAGCTCATCCGCATGCTCACTCAAGCCACGGCGAGCCTTGGCCTTGAGTGGGTTTCGCCCGAGCAGCCCGCCCACAACCGGTTGGATGGCTACTTTCTGCCAGGGGAAAAGTCTACACCTGCGTCTAAGCCCGCCCCCTTCCTTCCTGAGCTTCACGGAGGTCGCGAGAGCTTGGAATTCCCCGTTCTCCACGAGGACGAGGTCATCTGTTTCCTTAGCGTTCTCCGAAGTTGACGACGCTAAGAACAGAGGCTACCTTTCCCTCCCGCCGGTCAAAGAGCCTATCGCGGCCCACTTATGCCCGCCCTCCGCTGGACGGCGTATTATGATGGCGCTGCCCTCAAAGGCTTGCCGCACGACGTCATCCCTGCTCCGTCGCGCTTATGCCGCCAACGGACAGGCCGCGTCAGCGCTGCACTCCATGGCGACGCTGCAGATTTTCCAGGCCGATCTCCTTCGCAAGCTGGACGAGAACGGGCCCGATGCGATCTGCGTGGCGGATCTGAGAAGCGCTACAGACCTGGCTCTTCGCGCTTCGAAGTCTGCGGCCCAAGCCATCGGACGGAGTATGGCGGCGCTCACCGTGTCTGAGAGGCACCTCTGGCTCACGCTCTCAGACATGCCAGAAGCGTAGCGGACCGCGTTCCTCGATGCCCCGCTCTCCCCTGCTGGCCTCTTCGTGACATCGGTGAAGGAATTCACCGACAGGTATGCTGAGGAGCAAAAGGCGACCCAGGCGATGAAGCACTTCCTGCCGAAGCGCTCCAACTCAGCAGCAGGCCGTGCGAAACCGCCTGCTCAGAGTTCACAGCCCAGACCGCCGCCCAGCTCCTCTTCTCAACGCAGCCAGACGCAGAGCTCGAGACCCGCGCTCTCGCTCTTCCGGTCGCCGCCCCGCGCCGCGTGGCCCGCGACAGAAGATTGCGTTGAAGCCCGAGCCCCCGAAGACATCCTAGCACTGCTAGGGAAGCGTCGGTGTTCAAGTCCCGCTTTGGCCGGACCCTCACCGAAGCTCACCACTCGTTCAGTCCCAAGCGAAGTGACTGTGCCAGCGATCATTGCAGCCAACAGGCGTGTCTCATTGGCCGCTTGCCTGCACACAACAGCCGTTTTCACGGCTACCCAGATAAATCCATTAAAGAGTGCATTTTCTGGTGTCCCGGCCACGGCCGATGGTGTTTCATGTGTAGTAAGACTGCCCACTGTAATGTGCCCATCCCTACACACAAACACGGCCCCACACACAGGGCCCGCGCACATAAAATCGACTCAGTTCGATTGCGCGTTAAAAGTAGCACACGTGCCCACTACCCAGTGCTCACTAACGCTACCTCCTGCTCATCGCACGGTTTCTGTAAAAACGAAACCTGCGTGCAGGCGCTCCGCTCCGGCGAGCGATGCTATAAAGGTGGTAAACGTGCCCGGTCCCCAGTGCCCGCGTTCCCACACAAGCATCACGGTTCCTAAGGAGCCCGTCCAGCCATCCCTCTCCCGCCTAAATGCTGTCGAGGGGTCGAGCGCGGACATTCTGCCCGCTATCATCAGCACGGCCCCGGCCTCAGATGTTGCGAGCGAGACATTTTTGTTGCAGCTCACGAAAGCCGCTAGAGCCCTGCACGGGCCTCAAATCTAGGCCCCGGCCCTGGCCCGAGACGCTCAGGCCCTAGCCCGGCCCGTGTCCGACAGCTCATCATAATTATCAGCCCGAGTCCGTCCCGAACCCGTTTTTTTTTTTTTTTTTTTTTTTTTTATATATACACAGCTGTAGCATGGCCTAGGGCAAACTAGCTATTTGCAGCCATTAAAATAGGTCCGTTTTGTTAGTTATGTTTCTTTTCATTTCTTTATTAAGTTAATTTAGACAAATGTTCGGTTTCTTTTTGTTTTTTTATTGACGACCAAGCAGTCGACAGCGAGTTAAACATGTTTGATCCATTTAGCCTCTCAAATCAACACTTTACTTGGCTACAATAAAATCCATAAAACACCTTAAGCATATCACACATAGACAGTTATAGTTTAAACGTTTATTATAATTGTTTAAAAGCTGAGGCAAACTGCTCTGCTGCTCACAGTCGCAACAGCGCTCGCGAAATGAGCTATAGCCTACAATCTAAACAAATCAAATAAATGGCATTAAATTAAAAACAAACATTCAGATTATCTTACCTCAAAAATCAAGTCTTCACTACAGAACATGGCCATTCTTATTTCCAATAGTTTCCAAGAGACTGATGAAAATAAAGTCGTTTTCAAACGAAAACCAACAAGACAGCCCCCTAACATGGCTAAGAACAGTTTCTTAGAGAGCATCGTGAAGAAAAATCACAGCATCCACAGTGGAAGGTTTTAATCCAGTCGTACTTTTTTCTTGAACTATTCCAGCTGCGCTGAAGTCACGCTCGCTATACTTCTGCTGATGGCGGGGACACTAAAAACAGCGAGTCGGTCGCGCAAATCTTGGGTCGTGCCGCCGGGAAACCTGTGTGCGTGCGTGTGTGTGTACGCTAGCGCGAGCAGACTGTCATGTGTCAGTCATATGTCAGTGTGATAGGTTTAAAACGTCTTTCTATGTTTGTTTTTCCATCGTCAACTTCTCATATTTAATTTTAATACATGTCTGAAATAGGCTATAAAAAGAAGGATAAGACTTAAACAGGCCCGAGGCCCGGCCCGCGTGTGAACTATGACGTGAAAATTGGCCCGAAGCCCGGCCCTAGGGGCGTAAATAAGTCGGGGCCCGTCGGGCTCGGGCTGAAATGCAGGGCTCTGAAAGCCGCTGTATCGCGAGTCGATCAGAGCGCGCTTTTCACTCAGCCCCTAGCTACACGTGCAGATGCATGGGAAAAGCTTCCCGGGGTTTCAAAATGGGTGATAAACATCATAAAAGAAGGCTATTCGCTGCAGTTTCGCAGACGCCCTCGCCGCCACGCGGTACACGTCGAGACTTCGGTAGATTCGAATGTAGCACACCTACTTCGAGCCGAAATTCAGAAACTTCTGAGAAAAAGGGCTATCGAACCTTTATCTCAGGCTCAGAGCGAAGGGGGGTTATACAGCAGATACTTCCTGGTACCCAAAAAAGATGGGGGTCTCAGACCCATACTAGATCTGAGGCAGCTGAACAGAGCGCTTGTGAAACGCCAGTTCAGAATGCTAACGACCAGAAAAATCCTCGCGCATGTTCGCCAAAGAGACTGGTTCGTGTCAGTAGATCTAAAGGAGGCGTATTTTCAAATACAGATTGCGCCACGTCACAGGCGATTTTTGAGATTCGCCTTCGAGGGCCAGGCATACCAGTACAAAGTCCTGCCGTTCGGCTTGTCTCTAGCACCCCGTACATTTACGAAGTGCATGGACGCAGCACTCGCTCCCCTCAAACTGCAGGGTGTACGAGTGCTGAACTATTTGGACGATTGGCTCATTCTAGCCCAATCTCATTCAGAGATAGTGGCGCACAGAGCCCTGCTGCTGAGTCATCTCGAGAATCTCGGTCTCACAGTAAACTGGGAAAAGAGTTCGCTATCCCCCAGACAGAATATTTCTTTTCTGGGACTGGAACTGAACTCGCTGTCAATGACAGCGCAGCTGTCACAACAGCGCGCGCTGCGCATTCAGCGCGCAGTCAGCTCATTCCGCTGCGCCGCTGTTCTTCCTCTAAAGAGCTTTCAAAAAATGCTAGGTCTGATGGCCTCAGCATCAGCAGTACTACAGCTGGGCCTGCTACGCATGCGCCCGCTGCAGATATGGCTCAAAGGGAGGGTGCCCTGCAAAGCATGGGCCACCGGTCGGCTTTGCCTCAAGGTCCATCAAGCTTGCGTTGCAGCTTTGAAACCTTGGAAGTCAAAAGACTGGTACCTGTCAGGTGTAAGCCTAGGGACTTCCTCGAGTCTGAGGGTGGTGTCTACGGACGCATCGCTACGGCTCGCTTTCGTCCCCTGATACGTTCAGACAGCATGTCAGTGGTGTCATACATAAATCGCCAGGGCGGCCTCAGGTCCCTGTCGTTATACAGGCTGACCAAACGCCTTCTGGTATTGGCGCGCTGCAACCTCCTTTCACTAAGGGCGGCGCACGTGCCAGGGCACCTGAATGTTGGACCAGATGTATTGTCCAGGAACCGCGTTCCGGCAGGAGAATGGTCGTTACACCCACACACAGTACAACTGTTGTGGAAGAAATTCGGCAGAGCGGAAGTAGACCTCTTTGCGTCTCCAGAAAACGCTCACTGTCCAGAATTTTACTCAAAAAGCAGGGACGCCCTGGCTCATCAGTGGACGCGCCGTCCTCTATATGCTTTTCCCCCTGTCTCCCTCCTGACCCAAGTGGTGGAGAGGATCAGGGAGGAAGGATGCTCAGTGCTGCTGATAGCACCGCTGTGGTTGAATCAACCCTGGTTCCCAGCTGTGATGCAGTTAGCCAGCACCGCCCCATGGCCAGTGCCTCTGAGGGATCTCCTTTCTCAAGCAAATGGTTCGATTTGGCATCCTCACCCGGAACTATGGTCCCTTCATGTGTGGGCCATCAACGGGTATCCGCTGACGAGGAGTGCTAAACACGATCACACAAGCTAGAGCTCCGTCTACGCGACGGCTCTATGCGTCTAAATGGTCAGTTTTTTCTGGCTGGTGCACGTCTCGTGGCGTGTCACCCCCAGACTGCGGAGTAACAGAGGTTTTGTCCTTCTTACAAGAGCTGTTGGATAACGGGAGATCCCCTTCCACGCTCAAAGTATATGTGGCGGCTATAGCGGCTTTTTCTGAAACCGCACACGGCCAGTCCATAGGAAGGAAAGATTTAGTCATTCGGTTCCTTAAAGGAGCTAGGAGACTTAATCCACCCAGACCTCCCACTGTTCCCATTTGGGACCTTTCCACGGTGCTGGACGCCATGAAGGGTCCTCCTTTTGAGCCTCTTCAGGAGATTAATATGAAACACTTGTCGCTCAAGACAGTGTTTCTCCTGGCTCTCGCTTCAGTGAAGCGCGTTGGGGACTTACACGCGCTCTCTGTGAGCGCGTCGTGCATGGAGTTTGGGCCTAATGACTCCAGAGTCGTGCTCAAACCTAAGCATGGTTACGTTCCAAAATCCCTAAACACACCGTTTAGGGCGCAGATTATTTCCCTGTCTGCCCTTCCGGTCACCGGGGACAATATGGACGATAATTTTCTCTGCCCAGTGAGGGCGTTGAGAGCTTACGTGTCGCTGAAAACAGACGGAGCAGCTTTTTGTTTCGTTTAGTGGGCGTCTCAAGGGACTGGCCACTTCGAAGCAGAGCCTATCCAGATGGATAGTAGACGCGATAGCTCTAGCGTACGCATCCAAAGGCATTCAGTGCCCTTTGGGTGTTAGAGCGCACTCCACGAGAAGTATGGCTTCTTCGTGGGCTTGGTCGAGTGGGATTGCCTTACAGGATATTTGTATGGCGGCAGGCTGGGCCTCACCGTCTACATTTATCAGGTTTTATAACCTCGAGGTGCCCGCCTTACAGGCCAGGATATTATCGGTTTAATTAACCGTGTTTGTATTAGACTGAGATTTCAGTCGTCGTTTTATGGCATTGTTATGCTGAACTGCTGAGTGCAGTCAATTTTGTGCTGATATGCTAAGTGCAGTCAATTTTGTGAGAGATGGTGGTTAGAACCCACCTCTTTCAGGATTCTCTGTGAGTCCTGCAGGTGATTATGTACTATATGAACCCCAGCTCAGTGCTCTGGGTCTATGGTGTCGGATCACTGCATACACGGCGTCTTACAGGCTGTTCCCCAATGCGTTGCTACGACAACGCAGTACGAGAGTATCTCTCGTAAGAGAACGTACTCGGTTACTCTCTAGAGAGAGGAACGAGTACTGCGTTTCTTGCCGTGTATGCGCTCTGGTTGTTTCGCTTTAAAAATCAGAGTTCATAAGCCTGTGAGCGAAATATAGCCCTAAGCCACTCCCGTTTCGGCGGGACGTGACGCAGGATGGCGCGAAGCGCCCTCATTGGGTGTGACGTCACTCAAGGGCTCGCTCGATTGGCTTAAGCATTTGCCGCACAGCAGCCAATAGGCGCGCGAGCTGTCTTGCCTAGGTCTGTATGCTGTGGCAATGCGTTTTACATTGATACAAAATTAAGGATAATTTTTTGCTTCAGTATTCTCGTGGAAAAGGATTTTCCCCAATGCGTTGCTACGACAACGCAGTACTCGTTCCTCTCTCTAGAGAGAACCGAGGTTACGTGAGTAACCGAGTAAGTTTTCATGTATTTTAAAGAGGCTATATGCGTTTTTTTCTGAAATTTAAACTCACGACTGACACCTGTGGCCAAAAAACAGAGCTGCTCATCCTTTCTACTCGCTCGTACGTGCAAACTTCACAAGTCATCTGCTGCAAGGAGGTCAGGTCAACATTATGTTTACAGAGGTAAGAACAGTCAAATACATATATTGTTTGAGATAAGTGTTCTGAGTGATCTGAAATGTTTAACATGAACGCGCTTGACGTCACATCCGCAGACAGCGCGGGAAAAATCCGACCCGACAAAAAATAGGAAAAATAGGATACAGGCTTATAGGCAGTGTTGGGGAGTAGTTAACTACAAGTAGCGACGCTACTAACTTAACTACAGTTTTCAGTAGCTTGGCAGTAACTCAGTTGCTTTTTAAACAGTGTAGCTTTTCCAGTAGCTAACTACTTTTTGCAGCAAGTAGCGGTTGTAGCGCGAGCAAAAGCTACATTGCGTTTTGTCGAGCCTGCGCGAATCAGCGCGATGCCAGGATATTCTTCTTTTAGAGTTGTGACGTTCGCGAACAAACCGATTCTTTTGAACGGCTCATAAACATGAACGATGGGAGCCGAGTCGCGGCTGGAGGGGAGCCGTTCTTTCTGTCGTTCTTTTTTTCCTATGCGTGTTTCACACAGATGCACACAAATTAGCTCCTCCGCGAGACAGAATAGTTATAGGGGGAGGGGCGCACCCAGCGCAGGGGTGTTGTGTGATCATAGTTGTGTTCCATTTTATTTATTCTAATTTTATCTACAGTAGCTATATATTTAAAACTTTAAATATTTTTTGTTTTCTTTCAAAATGTTCTTGTGTGATAACAATGTTCTTGTGTGGAAGTGTTTGTAGTAAAAGCTGTTTTGCACAGAAATTCATTGCAGCCGGCTTTGTTTTTGATGTTTATTTGTGAGTAGGTATGAATAACATAGTCAACGTAGCTTTACACATACACACACTTTGGTAAATCCAAAATAGTGATGTCACTGTCTAAGCAGAGGGATGTTGTGCGACCCTATATGGCCTCACATGACAAATGAGGTAATAATCAATATTTCAGAATAATTCAAACTCAGATATTGGTGTGTGATATCTGAGTTTTAATTATTTGACTACAAATCTCACCTCATCATTCCTCCCAGTGATTATTTCCAGGCTAAACTGAGATGTCCCCAAGCTGGCTTCTTAAAACTGACTACTGGTAAATATTTAAAAAGAGCCAAAAACAGATCGCCAAGATCCGGATCCCCTCAAAGAGCCATTTTTTGCCATTACTGCCACCTGTTGTTTAATCACGCATCTTGCGGCTAATGGTTCACTGACGTACAGAAGTGGGTTGACACACCCCTATTATCCATGATGGAGCAAGACGTGGCGGCAGATTTGAAGGATGGAGAAACAACTAATGTTTACCCATGGCCTTATTTGTCCAAGTTCATATTTGTTGCAATTTTGCACTTTTGACAAACAGTCTGATATATTTGAGTGTAGTGTGTAATAAAACAATACTCTTTGAAATCATAATTGTATTGCATTGTTTTAAACACTAAATATTTTACTTAAAACATTCCTCAGACACTTATTCAGTTATTTATAATATACGTTGTTCAAAAAAATCAAAAGTAGTTTCAATGTAGCTAGCTACTTTTTGATAGTAACTTGTAGTGTAGCTAACTACTTTTCCAAAATGGTAGCTTGGCTGTAGTTTAACTACTTTAACTTACGAGTAGCTTGTAGCTTGTCAAACTACAGTTTCAGAGTAGCTTCCCCAACACTGCTTATAGGTGCACCCACTGTGAGCAGACAAGGTGTCAGTATGCTCATCAGGAGATGTTTGAGTCATAAATGGTAAAATAAAAAGGCTATTGTTTCGTTTATTTTGGGGAAAAAGTTCCATATAGCCCCTTTAATGTAGGCTATGAATTTTTTTTTGTTTGTTTTGATTTTATATTTTTCCTTGCCTAATGCATGAGATGTTTAGACATATGTTTTATTATAATTTATTTCATTTATTATTTTGTTTTTGCTGAGGGCCGAATCTAATAAAGAATTGCGTCGATGGGTGCTGACGTCACATTCGCGCCAGCTCATTGAACAGAGATATGTGAGCCGGGGCGGGACCAAGATGGCAGAGTAGGTAGACGCTTACTCTCGAGCTGTGCAACCGAAAACTTTGAATACGGTTAAAACAACCTTTCTGTTCGAACCTTATAATCATTTACAGTGCTTAACGCTAATTAAAGGCAAAAAAGACAACAAAAGTTTCTCAAAGACAACCACTGGACATTTGCAGAGGATCTCTCAAAAGAAGATAGAGAACGACGGAACAAGTTATGGCCCATCATTGAAAAGGCGCGTAGCGAGGGCAAGAAAGCTTACTACGTTGGATGTCGTGGATTCGTTAACGGGACAGAAATCTTTCCTTCTTCAGGATAAGGTGGTAGTTTACATAGGCGATGTTCGCCCTGAATTGCTCTTAGTCATTATAATGTTAAGTTACTATCATCACAATGTTACTGTGAAATTTAAAATAGGAACAAATTTATTTATTTTTTTCTTATCTTTTTTTAATGATTGTAACATTGCTTCCTATCTAGCACTATTCTGTAGCCTACATAAGCTGAGAATCTAAGTTTTGTTTATATTGTTTTTGCCAAATAGTTCATGCTGCAAAGCTCGATCCCTTTTTGAGGTAGATCACTTAAATACTTTCCTTGCCTTACACATAAAACAAATTAGTTCATATTTGTTATACGTTGTTATGTCACTTTCTATTGTTTCACTTAATGCCAGTGGGTTAAGACAAATTTGTAAACGTAAAGCCTTATTTTTGTATGCAAAAAACTTAAAATCTGATTTTTCTTTCTTTCAAGAAAGCCATTCAGTAGCTGCTGATGTAAACTTCTGGAAGTCCCAATGGGGTAATGATGCATGGTATTCGCATGGGTCAGAGAGGTCAGCTGGGGTCACAACTTTGAAAGGTTCTTTTAATGGCACTATTCTACATTCAGATTGTGATTCTTTAGGCCACTATATTTGTCTACTAATTGATCATAACCACTCTATCTTTATTGTTATTAATATTTATGGTTACAATACCAAGCCTGAAAATGATAAATTAATTGATTCTATAGATGTAAGGTTAACCTTTTGGCTCTCCAAATACCCTAGCTCATTTATCTTAATTAGAGGTGATTTTAATATTACTTTAAATAATTCAATTGATAGGTGGCCCCACGTCCCAAATTCCAGAGATAATTTAAAAATGAAAGTTTCCTAATAATATATCCTATACTTGGAGTAACAGTTCAGGTTCAAGGAAATCTCGAATAGATTTTTACTTAATTTCTAATAATATACCGAAAGACAGTGTAACAGTCAATATCCTTACAACACCACTTACTGATCATCAGGCAATCTATATTAAGTTCCAACTCTCTGCTCATAATAACAATAGATCCTCATATTGGAAATTGAACAGCTCGCTCTTAGGACATAGCGCAGTAAAATTAGAAATTAAGCGGTTAATAAAGCTATATTGGGATAAGGGTAGGAAAAATAACCTGTATTCTGCTAATTGGGAACTTTTTAAATTTGAAGCAGGCAAATTTTTAAGGCAATATGGAGCTAAAATGGCTAAACTTAAGGCAGCAGAAGAAGAAAAACTAATTGTTCAAATCTCTTCAATATATCAACTACCACCAGATGGAGTATCAGAGGAGGATAAATTACATCTAAAGGCAAGTGCACACTACAGGATTTTAAAACGTCGGGCTGAACTGTGCAGTTCACACTACATGACTTGCTCTCTGTGAAATCAGGAGTGTTCAAGTTGTTGAGCTGTTCACACCACACGACACAACGTGATTGATCCGCAACAGGAGGTAACTCACTACACGAGGTGACAACAACTCTGTCAGCCAACGATTCTATCTTGTCTACAAACCACGTTTTATCACGAAGAAATCACGCGATAAAACGAACCGGAAATGACGCAATACAGCACGTGCGCCACTACCCAGCGAAGAAGAACACAAGTACACAACACGCAAGTCTTTGTTTGAATATGGACGTCAGACAGAAATTAGTGCTGCAAACTGTTTGCGCGATGATTTGCTCTGGAAAAAAATAAATAAAATTCCCATAGACAGTATAAACGGTATTTTCCCAGTGACCTCAACCCATGCCTTGCTCTGATTGGCTGTAGCTCATGGCATCACATGTGGTTGAGTCGTGCGACAGCTCCAGATATCTAGCATGCTAGATATTTTTCTGGGCTCGGCGACGCGTCAGCGAGGCGTCTGCGAGCGTCTTTGATGCGTTGTTGGCTCTTTCATACTAACAGATTGGCGAGCGTTCATCGGCCGCTAATCCCCCGCGATTTGCACGCGATAACAACCCGACCTGTCGGCGAGCTCAACGATTTGCAAATCGGGCTTAAATCGGGCTTAAAATCCTTCAGTGTGAACTAGGCTTAAGAAAACTTCAATGTCAACTCGATGATTTATATCGTGGAAAAGCTGAAGGAGCTTTTGTTAGGTCGAGAAAAAGATGGATAGAGGAAGGTGAACAAAACTCCGCTTATTTCTTCCGCTTAGAAAAGCACAGATCCAAGACAAATACTATTCATCAGTTGAATATAAACGGCACTGTCACTGATGATGCCCAAAGCATCTCCCAATTTTGTTATGTCTTTTATTCAAAGCTATATGAGTCTAAATACAATGCAGATACAGCGACTAATTTTATCAACTCTATAAATAATGTAAAAATGATAGAACACACTGATAGGGATTATTGTGACAGTCCACTTACGGAAGAAGAGGTTATTAAAGCTATTGCTCTTCTTAAAAATAATAAATCACCTGGCAACGATGGACTGGTATCAGAATTCTGATCTACTAGCACCTTTCATGTTAAAAGTATTTGTCGAAAGTATTGAAAGGAGTACTCTTCCATCGAGTCTCACGCAAGGCCTCATCATTCTAATCCCAAAGCCTAATAAGGATCCGCTTTTTATTGACAATTGGAGACGTCTTTTAAACAATGACTATAAAATCATGGCTTTAGTGTTGGCCAGAAGAATAAAAGATGTATTAGATGATATTATAGACGAAACTCAATCTGGATTTATGAAGAATAGGCATATCTCTAATAATCTCAGACTTGTTCTTGACATTTTGGATTACTCAGATCTGATACAGGATGACTCATTTATCCTCCTCTTAGACTTCTACAAAGCCTTTGATTCTATTGAGCATGAATTCATATTTCTCTCTCTAAAAAAATTTGGCTTTGGTGATATGTTCTGTAATGCTGTCTTGGCCCTGTATTCAACTGCTAATAGCTCCGTTAGAATGAAAAATGGCACAACATCAAGATTTAATCTTAAACGCGGGATCCGACAAGGATGCCCAATCAGCCCTTATTTGTTTTTACTTTGCATGCAAATTCTTGCCTCTCATATTTCTAATAGCATCATGAAAGGTATTAGCATAGCAGGTAAAGAAATACTCATCAGCCAATGATACGACAATTTTTCTTAAGAATGCCAGTCAGGTGCCTATTGCCTTAAAAATTATTGAAAAATTTTCCACAGCTTCTGGCTTGACCTTAAATTTAAGCAAATGTCAATTATTACCTAAGATTGTGAGGATCAGAATATTTGTAAGATTCCCAACCGAAAGGAAGCGAATTATTTAGGCTTAATCATTTGTAAAGATGAAAAGAGAAGAATTCTATTAAACTTTCCACCGCTTATTAAAAAAACACAAACCAAATTAAATCAATGGTTGCAGAGAGACCTAACAGTAAGAGGGAGAGTCTTGCTCTCAAAAGCAGAAGGCTTGTCTTGACTAACATATGCAGCTCTTTCTGTTCATGTAGATAACAAAACTTGTAAGGATATTGATTGTATGCTATTTAACTTTCTTTGGAAGAATAGAACACATTACATCAGGAAAAATGTCATAATGAATAACTATGAACATGGTGGGCTAAATGTGTTAGACTTTGCTACTCTAAACAATACTTTTAAAATCAACTGGGCCAAACATTTTCTTAAAAATCCTGTTTCCATTTGGAATTTTATTCCTAACTTTATATTTTCTAGATTTGGTGGTTTGAGTTCATATTTCATATTCATATTAGTTTAAATAAGTGCAGACACACATTATAAATTATTATTATTATTTTTTTTTTTTGATTAATGCAAGGTGTGACACCCCGAACCCGGGACTCCATATACTTTAAGTTGTGATTATAAGTATTTGGTGAGCTCAGACCCCAAGTAGATATTTGTCCTCCTTTTATTTTATTTTATGGTGTTATTCTATTAATGGGTTACATTAACATCTGTAGAAAATTCATAGAAAATCTGAAAATTCATCATGAAAAAGTGTGAGGACTCTAAAACAGCACATCATATGGCCTCTGGCTCTAAAGCAGTTGACATATACAGTGATTGTTCCTGTGTCTTGATACAGTGTTGTGTTTGTATCAGTCTCACCACGTGGTGGCAGCAGAGAGTTATCCATTACCTGTTCGACTTTTAGTAGGAAAGCATTCTGCCTTTTTAGTCTGAAATTACTTAAATGATTGGAAACAGATTGACTGTCTCAATTTAAAAATAAATATAGTCTTATTATGAATGGAAAAACAAGACAAGGCAAAAAATGTCCACAGTAAGTATTTTAAAATGTAATTTACCACTTGTGTGTTAGAAATGAAAAACATAAATCTGTTATTAATTACAGTGTTGTTTTTAACATAAAATACAAAGCTGTTTTTTTTGCTTTGTTTTTTTGGCCAGCTGCTCAAATCAGAGGCGGATCAGTTGGAAAGACAGCGTGACAAATGGAAAGAAGAGAGGAAAAACACAAGGCCTCTCTTTTACCTTTGTTTAGGACTTGCTCGACTCAGCAGAGAGAGAACTAATGTGTTGTGACTGGGTTTTCAAGCAGACACAAAAGGTAGAGATTGAAGGAGAGCTTGAAGTGCCAGTAGTTATATATACAAATACACAACACAGCTTGAACACTAAAGCTATGGAGACAGTAACATTCTGCCAGTCTAGTCATATGTTCTGTACTGAGAAGGCCAGACCAGTAACCACCAGAGGAATTTAGGCAGAAATTGTTAGGGGTAATTCGCCCAATAAATTACAATTTTGTTATTTTCTTTCTTTCTTTTTTTTTCTTTTTTTCTTGGACATAATCAATTGATTTAACCATAGCAGTAGTGATAACAATGAACACCAGGTTAGTAATTCCCAAACAACAATAATAATAATAGTAATTAAAGCTGCAAGCAGCCTTTCCGGGGCCAAGCCTTCCAATGGTCCCATGGGTTCAAAAAGTAGTTAAATATACTTTGCTTTCAAAACTTTAAAAGAAACTTTAATAACCAAACCATTCTTAAGTCACAGAACAATTAGAAGCAACTTTTCCACCACTTAAGGCCACAATACTTCTTGCGGTCTGTTCATGTGCCACACAGGATTCGAACCTGTGTACGAACGGAACGGTTTAGGATTCATGACACGTGGTTTAGCAACTTGCGCCACTCAGAGGACGTATACTACAAAGCTGCAGAGGAGAGGCTTCAGTGTAAGAATGAGCACACAAAAGCAGGTTAACCAGATTAGCATGCTAAGCTAGCTTAATGCTAAAGTAGCTTATGACGTGGTACATCCAATCCTGGCAAAATAGATATCCTCGGATTCGACATGACGCAAGGAATCGATAGACACCAATTTTATGATTTTGCGACAAACTGTTCACAAGTTACAGCCTCTGAACCAATGTTGGGTCGAACTTGTTAAATTTGCGACATCATAACTTTTTTTTTTCCAGTATAGCAAAAAAATCGGGAACAGTACTTCTGTGCGGCTCGGTCCGAAGATCATTTGAGCAAATTTTGGAAAATTTTGGACAAATTTGGAAGGAGGAGTAGTGAAAAAACTGTTTTACATTCGCTCCAATATGGCGGCCAGTCACATTGTTGAAAAATAGCATATGAGATATCGTTGAAATCGGCATAAGCCAAGGAATATATTGACATAAAGAAATCAAATTTCAAGCAATGTTAGCAAAAGTTATAAGCGTTTTTTCAAAAACAATGATATCTCTGGAACACTAGGTGGCGCTGTGATCAAACTTCTCAGGTACTTTCGGGCCATGCTAATGATGATCCATACCAAATTTTATGAAGATATGTCAAATAGTTTAAAAGTTATAGCAAATTATGACAAAATTCAAAATGGCGGACACGTGGTACATCCCATCATGGCAAAATCGATATCCACGGATTCGGCATGATGCAAGGAATCCATAGATACCACAATTATGATTTTCAGACAAACTGTTCAAAAGTTATTGGCCAAAATAGCAATTTGTCATATCTCATCACCTGTAGGTGGCGCTATTCCCAACTTTGGCATTGGACCTCAGAACATGCTTCCAATAAAGTGTACCAATTTTCGTTTCGATTGATCAAACTTTGGCCGAGATACAGCCTCTTAGCCATTTTTGGGTGGACCTCGTTAAGTTTGCGACATCATAACTTTTTTTTCCCAGTATAACAAAAAAATCGGGATCAGTACTTCTATGCGGCTCAGTTCGAAGATCATTTGAGCACATGTTTGGAGAAAATTGGACAAAATTTGAAGGAGGAGTAGCAAAAAAACTGAATACTGTACATTTCAAAATGGCCACTACTGTAATGGGCGGGTTCTTATTGTAAGATATTGGTTGTGATCAGCATGATCAGTGGAATCAGGTGTACTAAGGTTCATGTCTCTAGATCAAAGGGTTCAAAAGTTATAACCATTTCAATGTTAAAATTTTTAACTGGTGGTGGCGCTATAGAGTTGGTCCTAGAGGGTCAAAAATTGGTCCAATTACTATTCATTAGCATCACTACAAGTGTGCCAATTTCATCATTTTCCTATGTACGGTTCATAGGGCTGCCATAGACTTCCACCGGGAAGAATAATAATAATAATAATAAAACTAACGGATACAATAGGTGCCTCAGCCCCTTCGGGGCTTGGCCCCTAATAATAATGATGATGGCAATGGTGATAACAATGATGAGGGCAACGACAATAACAATAGCAGTTACAACAATAATAAAAATAATAATAGTAATCATAATAATAACAGTAATAAAAATAATGACACTAATGACAAGAAAAAATGCAGTAATATCCGTGGGTTGATTAAAAGATGGAAGGAGTCGGAGTTGAAAGGAGAGAGGGGATTCATAGTTGTAAGAGGTCAGAAAGTGTTGGATGGCAGAGGTCGGTTTCAGATGCGTAATTATAAGGGGGGAGATGTATATTCCATTGTAATGAAGTCTGTAATAAGATTTTTCCAGTGGTTAATGTGTATGTTATTACGAGTTTTCCAGTTTCATGAGGATAGTTTTCTTGGCGATGGTTAGAGCTATGAGGAGCATTTTAGAGTTTATAGTTTTATCAGTAATTATTGTGAGGTCCCCCAGCAAGAAAAGAGAGGATGATAATGGGATGCGGCAGCCCACTATAGTGGATAGTGACTGTGTGACCTCTTCCCAAAAGTGTTTGATTGGAGTGCAGTGCCAGGTTGCATGAATGTATGTATCTGTAGAATTGTGATTGCAATGTGTGCAAATTTCTGATGTGAGAACCAATTTAGCTAATCTATTGCCCGTGTAATGTGTTCTATGAAGTGTTTTGTATTGTATTAATTGAAGATTGGCATTTTTGGACATGAGAAAGATGTTTTTACAGATTTGGGTCCAGAAGTTGGCATCAGGGGCTATTGAGAGATAATTTCCCCATTTTATTGTTGGTAAGTATATAGTCTGAAGTTGATTTGAAATTATTTTATATATTTTAGAGAGAAGTTTCGTTGGAGAGGAAATGATAACCAAGTCTGATATTGCCTGTGGAAGTTCTAAATTTGAGGCTCTGATGTTTATTTTTGGCCCGAACAGAAGATTTGAGTTGGAGGTATTTTAAAAATTCATTGTCCCTGATGCCAAACTCCTGGGCCAATTGCGGAAATGTTGTTAATGTGTTAGATTTGAAAATATGGTTAATGTGGGTGATAACCCTTTCAGCCCATGTGTGAAAACTCAGTATTTTTTTTATTGTTTATGAAGTCACAGTTGTTTCACAGTGGGGTGAGATTAGATGGAGCTAGTGTAGAATTTGTGATTTGGTGAAATTTCCACCAGGCTGCCAGAGTGGAAGCAATAGTTACGGCATTAAAACATGCGTGTTGTTTGATTGATTTGGTGAGGAATGGTATGTCAGCTGTATTTAATTCTTTGCATATTGATTTTTCTATATCTAGTCATATAATATCGGATTGGGTAGGGTGGATCCATTTGTATGTATTGCAGTTGGTTAGCCATTGAGTAATACTGAAAATGTGGTGCTTCTAGTCCTCCTTGAAACTTGTTTTTTTTGTAGCGTGGTGAGTTTTATCCTTGGCGTTTTATTTTTCCAGTAGAAGTGAGTGATAATGGAGTCTAGTGATTTAAACCAGGTGAGTGTGGGGTGGGTTGGAATCATTGATAATAGATAGTTAATTTTTGGTAAAATTGTCATCTTTATTGCTGCTATCCTGCCAATTATGGAGATTGGAAGGTTAAGCCATTGAAGCAAGTCGTCTTCTAATTTTTTTTAACAGTGGTGTGAAGTTGAGTGATACCAACTCTGACAGTCTGGAGGAAATCTTAATGCCTAAGTAAGTGATGTGATCATGACATAGGTGATTGGTGGGGTGCCACATCCCATTTGGTTTAATGTAAAGGGAGGATGAAAGATTTGTTCCAGTTTATTGCATAATCTGAAATTTTTGAGAAGGACTGAATTGTTTAAATTATTTCTTGAGTAGATGCTAAAGGTTATTGTATAAATAATAGAATATCATCTGCATAAAGTGAGATTTTATGTGTTTGTTGTGATGTTTCAATACCTTTGATTGCTGGGTTTTGACGGATAGCTGCTGCTAAGGGTTCAATAAAAATAGTGAATAGAGATGGAGAGAGTGGACATCCCTGCCTCGTCCCCCTGTGCAATGTGAAGCTTTGTGATGTTAGTCCATTGGTTGTGGCATATGGTGATGTGTATAAAATCTTGATCCATTTAATAAATGACTCTCCAAAGCCACATTTTTGTAGTGTGGTGAATAAAAATTTCCAGTTGACCCTATCAAAAGCTTTTTCAGCGTCTAATGTGGCAATGAGAGTATCTTTCTGTTGTATTGATGAGTAGTGCATTAAATTGTATAATCTGCGGGTATTGTTGGATGCCTATCTACCTTTTATAAAGCCAGTCTGATCAGAATGGATAATATCTGGTATAATTTTTTTCAATTCTGTGGGATAATGCTTTGCTAATGATTTTTATGTCTACATTTATAAGTGAAATAGGATGGTAGTTAGATGTGAGGGTGTGGTCTTTGTTAGGTTTGGGAATGAGTGATATAAGCGCTGCATTCATGTAGGATGGGAATTTAGCATTTTGTTTTATTTCCGTTATTGTTCTACTGAATAATGGCTATAGAATTGACCAAAAATGTTCGTAGAACTCAGCAGGGAAGCCATCCGGTCCTGGTGCTTTATTATTTTGCATGTGTTTTAGCACGGAGTGAAGTTCTTTTTCAGTGATTGGTAATTCGAGAGAGGTAATTTGTTCCGGTTTGAGTTTTGGTAGAATGGTGTTATCAAGGAATTGGTTTATGTCTTCTTGGCTTGGGTCCAGATCAGATGAATATAATTATGTATAGTATTCTTCAAATATTTTGTTTATCTCACTTGGGCCTGGTTTCACAGACAGGGCTTAGATTAAGCCAGGATTAGGCCTTAGTTCAATTAGGACATTTACATATCTTTTATAAACATGCCTTAGAAAAAACATTACTGGTGTGCATCTTGAGACAAAACAATGGCACTGACATATTTTAAGATGTGCCAGTGCAAGTTGCTTTCAGTTGAAACAGCTCAAACATGAATTCTAGTCTGGGACTAGGCTTAAGCCTTGTCTGTGAAACCGGGGGTTGGTGAATTGGTTAGCTTCCCTGCTGAGTTTCTAATGGAGGTTATAGCTGTTTTTTCTTTATTTCTTTTCATTTGACTGACTGAAAAAATTACAATGAGAGAGCGGGGGTCTATTACCTATACATAATTTCACAGTTTCTAAAATTAAAGCCAGGGAGTAGTGTCCTTGTCTCTGAACAATTGTCCATCAATATATAGTTTGTCAACTGTAATGATTACTTTTTTACCTTGATTGATCATTGTCTTGCGGATGGGGAAGAGTAGCTTACGTCTGCAGATGATCTCTTGTGGAAATTGGTTTGTTGAGTCCGTAATGAGACCCTTTTAGCTGCCGGCCCTGTCGCTGAACCAGCACTTTTTGTTTGAAATGTTCGAATTTGGCGATGATGGGCCGGGGTCGGGTGGAGTTGAGGAGTTTCTGTCCTAAACGGTGTACGCGATGGAAAGTGATGTACTCAACAGTCTCTGGTGTAAGTTTGAGCTGGTTAACCATGAAGTCCTTAACAGATTTTTCAGGGTCTTCATTGGATGATTCGGCAATGCCGGAAAATATTAGATTGTCTCTCATACTTCGTGACTGTAAATCCAGGATGGTTTCTTGCATAGCTTTGTTCTCAGCGGTGACGGAGGTGAGTTGAGTGTTTACAGAGGAAAGTTTAGTGGTGAATGTGTCCACGATGCTTTTAAATGATTTGTTTTCTTTTGTGAGTGAATCGACTTGTTGTTGACTGTGTTCCAGGCTATGGCGGAGATTTTGGAATTCTTTAAGAAGTACTTCGATTAGTGATAGTCTAGAATCCAATTTCGTTATTTTCATCCTCTTGCTGTTCCAGTAACGTGTAGTCAGCACACACAAAGATGAAGAAAATATAAATGAACAGTCTTTAAACAAAGGAGGACATAACCAGTGTCCGAAATTGCCCCCTATACCCTTAAATAGAGCACTATTTGAGGGGACAGCCATTTGTAGTGGTGTCCGAAACCATAGTGGACGTTGTTGAGTGCACAAAATCCCAAAATGCACCGCAATAACGAGTGTACAACTGATGTACGCTCAACGTCTAGAGAATACCCATAATGCACTATGAGAGTCTCACACTGGATGAATTCCTGCATCTCACCAGGAGATGGCGCCACAGCTGAATCAATCATTCATACATTTTCCAAACTGCGCTGTTCCAGCGTGATTACATACAGGTATAAATTCCTTTTTAATTGATAATTAAATTGTTTTTTTGGTTTTTTTTTTTTGGGGGGGGGGGGGGGGGGTTATTATTAATTGAGGGTAAGAAACAAGTTTCATGTCAGATTTTATTAATGATTTGAAATGTTATTGAAATGTGTTTGTGAAGTAGCTTGATAAATCTGTACTTGCATGACTGAAAATAATTGCTCAAGTGCATTTTAAACATGTCAGATTAGAACGATGTCCCAGAAACAGACTAGATGTAAATTAACTCAATTCATACAGATGGTACTCAACCAGAATGCCTATTACCGCCGCGAAAGGCACCGCGGCAAAACTACCGCGGTAAAAATAATCCAGTCGCATTTCAAAGTCATTCGCGAAATGACCACCAGGTGGCGCAGAGGCTCATTGTGCAAAACAGCAGTTATTGCCGTATTTTGAAATGTAAGCGGGGTTAATGTCAATTAACAGATGAAATAGGCTACTATATTGTTTAGGACAGAAAAATAAAATCATCATTTAAAAATAGAGACGAGAACAATATAGCCTTTATTTCATATTGTAGCCTACGCCTAGACGTCGGTGGGCGACACATAAGCCTATTGCCCATTGGGAGCAGCGTGATAAAATAATAATAATAACAAAAATAACAAACAAAAATAAATTAGGTGCAATGAAGCTGATTATTTGTTTACTACTCTATTGAGGAATGAGACGAATGATGAGCGCTTCTCTGGAGAACACTGGAGAAACCGGACAATTCTCAGTGAGTAAATTCATAGCCGAGTGGTAGAACATACGTATCGGTCATATGGATGATACGGGTTCGAATCCCGAACAAACATAGACTATTGTACATTTTATATTAGCCTATTAATGCATGTCATAGCCTATTATTAATGCAGACAATCAAACAAACAATTTTTTTTTTATACAGGATAGCCTTTTTTTTTTTGGTTCCTATAAAGAGTTTGTAAAACATGGTTTTAAGCAAGGTGCGATTTGCCAGGGGGGGCGGGGATTTCCTTCTGGTCTAAACATCCCTGCTTCTGCTGAATTATTTTAATCCCCCCTCCCTCCACAGTAATCAATGCTATAAATTACTTCACCAATAGACCATTTAAAATATATAATGTAAAGATATGCAACAGGTACGTTTAAACGACCAGTAAACCAACAATAAACCAGTTTCAGTTACGTTCATGGTTCCAGTGGCCTTAACGCAAGCACGGCTTTTAAAATGTCACAAAGCGTTTTGAGATTATTTTGAATGAAATATTGAAGTTTATAATTAAGTATTTTGGCACACCACGCCGAGTGGCGCTATCCATTGTTCTAAAGTCGGTTCGACTCTCGACAGACGTGGCTGCGCGTTCATTTGGATTTATTTTTCTCATAACAGACAGCTAAAATAAATTAGGCCTTAAGGCTACTCCGTAGTTTTTTAGTCATACAGATCAGAGTAGAGTAGCCTACATCGTTCAAAACTGTAAACTTTTATTCATATTCAAACTTTTATTCAAAGTTTATCTGTCGTCTCTGTCTCCGGGAACTGTGTGTCACAAAAATGAACCGAAAGCCACTTTCCTCCGCTCAGTCACGATAAGAAATCGGCTATGTCTAAAGCCTTTAAATGTCTAAATATTTAATAAATGTTATCTGATCAGGTAATCCGTATGAAACCGAGAGGTGCAGAGGATCTACTCAAACATGTTTAGCTATCATGTGAGCACTTCCCAATGAGGAACGGACAAGGGTGAAAATCTCGCTATAATTAAATGTAGTCTAGGCTAAATCGCCCTGAATTAAATTGTAAAAACAGATCAGATAATTTATTTGTCGAAATGTTGCGATATTGTTTCATTTAAGTTCATAATTATTATATAAATGTTATTTAGTTTAGCAGCAGCAAGCACTGTGGTTCGAGATTTATATATAAAATAATAATAATAGCTAATTCACCAATCACACACCCTGGTTGTAAGGATCCAAAGATCCCCGTGGAATTTAACATTGAGTTGAACATTGTATTCATGACAACAAATGAGCATGCGTTTGAACAAATGAACATGCGTTTGAACAAATGAACATGCGTTTGTATTTAGGTTTGCTTGGAAAAAGCTGGCCCAAACCGAGGGTAGCGTTTTATTTCTTCAATTGTTGAAATAATTAAATGTTTATTAATAAAGTTTTATGACAGAAATATTAGCCTATTAGCCTACATGTAGCCTAAATAATTAAATTCTTTCATTATCAACACTTTACTAGCCTAATGCTATGTCTAGAATTAAGTGTGAATACTTCTCTTTGTTTTAAGTCGGTCTCAAACTCAGATAGCTGGGGGGTTGGGGGTTCAGGAGGTGTTGAATGTTCTGTCTTTCATATGCAGAGTGAGCCTGATGACCAGGCAAAGGCAAAATACTTTTAAAGATAAATCTCTCGATGTGTCCAAATGTAGGCCCTTAAATGATAAATATTGTAGTTTTATGTAGCCTATTGTATTTAAAGAGGTTTCACACACACACTTTCAGTTGAAGTGTTCAATCCATTTGTTTCAACTGGTTTTGTAGAGTTTTAACATGTTTGAGTAGTAGAGCCGGACAGTAACGGAGTACATTTACTTGAGTACAGTACTTAAGTACAATTTTGAGGGATCTGTACTTTACTCGAGTATAATTTTTGGGGAGTACTCATGACTTTACTCAAGTACATTTGAGTCAAATATTGTACTCTTTACTCCACTACATTTATATCCATAACCGTGAGAACTGAGTACCCGTTACTTTGATTGGGACAGCCTATCAGCAATCACCTTTCAGGTTCAGGTTCAGAGGTTCAGGTTCAGAGGTGTGTCAGAACATTGCTATATTGCCTTCTTTGCTGGTTTAGGTTTATTGATTTGATTGATGAAAAAACAGAGAAACTCACATGTACACACAATTGTTAGCTGAATTTTCTTTTCTGATATTACACATAAATGTAAGCTGAGCATTTGCTTTGATGTTCTTGAGTATGCGGTGTGTTTAACACAGTCAGGTTCAAATGTGGGTGCAAAAAATCCATTAAAACTCTAGCAGAGGTTTGCCAGAGCGTTGCCATTGTGGGCAAGTGTGAAATGTTAAATAAAGCAACATGGTGAAAATGATGAAAAAGATGAAAATGAGTTGATTTTACTTTCAATTACTTTTACATTATCCAAAGTATTAACATAAAAAATTTCATAACTCCATGTAGGACATTTCTGTACAGAAATGTAAGCACTGTGGCAGTAGTAATGCAATATTTAGAAAATGTACTCTTGATATTCAAGTACTTTTAAAAACAAGTACTTCAGTACTTTTACTTGAGTAGACATCTGACTGTAGTACTTTTACTTGTACTTGAGTAAAATTTAGCAGGGGGTATCTGTACTTTTACTCAAGTAATGAAGCTGTGTACTCTGTCCGCCTCTGTTGGTGTTTGTCAACAATCTGGCATTATCTAAACATGAACTATCGACGAAACGCGTTCTTGCCAACTAAACGAATGCAAGTGAGAAGCAGATACAGACCTTTTTATTCGCGATCCACCTCGTTTTATTGTAGCCTACGGTGAATTCAACCAGGCATTCTGTTTCTTTGAAGCAAGACTCAATCATTTGTTACAGTTTTTTTCGTGATTTGTATGGATGACACACAGCGACATACTACAGTATTATCAGCTGTATAATGGGGTTTTACCCTGAAATCTTGTTTAATTTCGAGAGAGACCCGGCGCGCGCAATGCAGGGAGACTAAATAAACTAAAATAAAAGAGATCCAGCGCGAGAGAGAAGCAAAGAAAAACTCATGATCTTAATTAATGTTGCTTTGAACTATTTTCGTTTTGTAGACTAGCCTACTGTTTTAATTGTTTATTTAGCTGCAATTTCTTTGGCAATACAGATTTAAAATGTCGCAAGAATAAGATTCTGTTTCTTACTTAAGAAACTCTAATAAACTCTAACTCGATGCAACCCTGTTAATAAATAAATAAATAAAAAAACTGCCCCCGACACTTTATTTAAACCTTGAAATGTCCAGGATCTGTTTTAAAAAATGTCTTCCTTTGCTATGGCGGGTATCAATGTCAGTCATCTCAATTTCGTGGATGATTCACAAAACAATAATTTAGCAGATTAAAGATAGCTTCGTCATTTCTGACGCGATCGGCTGACAATCTTCCTTCATCAGTTTTGTCGTCTGTGCAGCGGCTCTACTGGAATGTATCAAATTTATGTTGTAATGTGCCATTGGTAATTAAACAAAACGCTTGACTTTAATAAACAGTTACCTATCTAAGCATCAAGAATGGTAAAACATTTAACGCTGTCAGCCAAAGCTAATGAGATTCGATCTCGCATCGCTTGAAGGTCCGTGAAGCTCATGCTGTTGCGTTGTCCACTGCGCTTTCGTCGGTCCACTGATAAGACGTTGCTCTTGCAAATCCTCATTGATGTAGATTAACCCCCTGGGGTCGGCAATCACGCCGGCGTGATTTGCGCGTTTTTTTTTACATAGCAGCTAAATAAACTTAAAATACTCCGTCAAATATGGTCATACAGACTTAATAAATATGAAAAAATAATCTGTGAGATGTCTACTTTTGTATGTGTCCACTTACAATCAAAACAAAACGTTGTGCTTTTGTAAAATAAAGAAATTAAACAGGGTGTGCTTTCTGTCTCTCCATCTGGTGAACTTTTTTTTTTCTTGAGCACGTCTCTAAACATAAACAAAACTCAGCGAATACTTGTCACACATTTGTGAGCTCTATATATTTATAAACATTTAAGTGTGTAGTTTTAAATGATCTGATTCAAAACGAAAACAAATATTCTCTGTTTAAGTAATTTGTATAAAACCAACAAGATATCCAAGTTCTCTAATCCTTCCTCATTAGTTTTAATGTGACCACACCCACACGCGCAAAACATATAGAGATGCAAATCGTCCACGCGTCGCGCGACCGCGCCCATTACATCAACAACAAAGCGCCGCCAAAATTCATCAGTCCTGCAGTCGTCGAGTTTGAAAGACATGCTGTGAGACAGTGGCGGGCCGTGCATTTCACACCTAGGCCTTCACTGATGAACCTGAATTAATAACGAAAAACAGTGAAATTCATGTTTTTATTTTGCACCAGCAGTTATAGGGTTAATGCGTGAGTTCGGGAAAGGCCAGTAGAGAGAAACGAGCGAGTGAGTCCGGCTTAGTGTACAGTGGTTCTTGCGTTCCGATTATAAGTTCAGAAACGGATCCTCCCTTGTCTTATCCTAAAATGTTTACAAAAGTATTAATGTTTGAAAAAAGAAGTTGCTTCGATCATAAATTGACAAGAAAAATTAGGAAGAAAATATTATGCACGGACAAAAACGGGGGCAAAAAAATGCATTATACTCACCAAAACTACTGACTATTTTTTAACAAAATCCATCCTAATTTCTTTCCTCAAAAAGACTTAAATTACTTGGAGGATGTACAGGTTGTGTCTGGGCGTTTCAGTCCCAACAACCTTTTCTATCGCCATCGAGGCTATAATGTGCTGAAAGTCGAGTCTGTCCCGTCATATTTCTGGCATAAGTTTTCATTCGCTTTAGTGCTGTGAGTGTCTGCTCGACAGAAGCAGTAAACAGGGAAAACACCGCAAAACAAGACGATGTGTAACGTTACAGCTGACACAAGCTCTCACACAGATTTTTGAACGATATCTATGAGATCAGCGGGACTTTTGCCTTCAAAATCAGTCCTGGCATAACGTTACATTGCAGTCAGTTCTGTTTTTACCCGGGACAGATCGATAGAGATCCGAGACTCTGCGTAAGCTGGATAAGGAATTTTTTCCGGTAGGTTTGAACCTGCTGGTGGTCGAGGACGGAAAGAAACATTAATTTGTGGATTGAAAAACTATTAAATCTACAGGAATATTTTAGTTTACACAGTTCGCTACAGATGCGGTTAGCTAGCTCTGACTTCCAGTAATAATAGTACACGCTCTGACCATCCAATCAAAGGGCGTGGAAATGCTTACGTTATTGTATGCCTGCTAGATGGCCCCGGTGCAGTCAACTCGAAATCTGATTGGCTGATTAAATCTGACTGATTATCTGATTGGTTAAAGAAACAGTTTCATTGCCATTCATTTTAAGCTACAGGCGCCCGCACTATCGATTCTGAAGGCCTCGAGGCAGATATATTTGACCCTGGCAACACATGATGACTGAAATATGATTGGATAAAAGCGCTAAAATAAACATACACTACTGGAAGCAGCGCAACCAAGAGAAAAGCTATGAAATTACGAGAATGGACTATTGGGAATAATTAAATACTCATTCATAAAAAAATATATATTAAAGTTCAAGTCAGTGATTCTGATCATGTTTAGGCCAGCAGAGAAGGCCTTGCTGGCCCTGACGGCCCACCACTGCTGTGAGATTATTGGATTTACCGAAGAAGAAGAACGCGATTTGAAGACAAGAAAGATTTTAAGGTAAGAAATAATTCTGAATTATATTAGTTAGTATTGTTGCATAAACTTCACATTGCAGTCGAACTGTTGCTCGATGCTACAGTGAATGTTCTCAGTCGCGCTGTGTGTTTGAAATAGTTCGACCCGAGCCCACATCAGCGCGGCATTGAACATTTTATCTTATTATGTAGGTAGCCAATGTGCCTGATGCTTTCACTTGATGCAACGTTCGTTTTTGTGATTAAAATACATGTAAAATATTACCATAACATCTGTCTTCCTGTGTGCGGAAATTTGTTTATGTAGCCGTGACAACGAGACACGTGCATGCGCGCCGGTGTTAAGGCAAGTTCACACTACAGGATTTTAAAACGTCGGGCTGAACTGTGCGGTTCACACTACATGACTTGCTCTCTGTGAAATCAGGAGTGTTCAAGTTGTTGAGCTGTTCACACCACACGACACAACATGATTGATCCGCAACAGGAGGTAACTTACTACACGAGTTGACAAACCACGTTTTGTCACGAAAAATCACGCGATAAAACGAACCAGAAATGACGCAATACAGCACGCGCGCCACTACCCAGCGAAGAACAACACAAGTACACAACACGGGAGTATTTGTTTGAATATGGACGTCAGACAGAAATTAGTGCAACGTTTGCAAATCGGGCTTAAATCGGGCTTAAAATCCTGTAGTGTGAACTAGGCATTAAGAGCCTTCCCAGATAGCAGACCGATGTCGATTCAACGTTGATTTTTAGTTGTAAAGGTTAGTATCAATCATCAATCAAATTTCAACGTTGAATCAACTTCAGAACGTTATTACACCGAAAATAAAACATCGATTCAACATTGAAATGCGGTTGAATGGCGTGTCTGACGTTGATTCAACGTTAATTCGATGAGCAAAACGATGTTGTTTCAATGTCACGAGAAACGTCGTTTCCACATTGATTCGATGTCAGTTTGCTATCTGGGTTGTTGCTCTGTGCGCTGCTGCGCTCATCTGTTGACATTTCCGAATAATTTCCACACAAACAAACATACATGTGTAATTAGTATGAGAAAAATATATATTTATGCCTATCAGACGCGGGCCGGGCTCGGACAGAAAAATCCGCAAAACGCCCCAAACATAGGCTTCATGTTTTTACTCCAATCTCATTTCATAACGTCATATCAATGTAACGTCATATCGATGTAAACATTTGAAGTAACATATGATAATAAATATATTTTTCTCTAGTGTAGTGTTACTGAAGTGTTCCTTTTTAATGATGCCTGCTATAGCCTACTATTGTTATTATTTAATGCAGTCCTGCACGTATGCCTGGTGTTCAAATATATATATATATATATATGTATATATATATATATATGTATATGTATATATATATATATATATATATGTGTGTGTGAGTATTTTATAAATTTTAAAAAGCAATTTTAACCAGAACAAATCTAAAATGTATTCCCAAAATCGTGCAGCCCTAGTTTCTCTTGATATCAGCATGTTCACAGATTTTTTTGATTTTTTTTTTAGGTATAGTCCTGCTGACTTCAACACGAGCAGAACATGGTAAAGTGAAAAATCAAACATCTGGGAAATTACAGGTATGTACTATGTTTCAGGAATGGCACAAAGGTGTGTGACTGGTTAAGTCTCTGTCTTAGTTCAGTGTGTTAAATAATGTGCTTTTTTGCCATTTGTTGTGTATCTTTGGATTATGTTGTGTTGTAAATAAATCCAAACAATCAAAAAGCCGTTCTTTTTAAAATCTCCTCATTCTTTGTTCACAGTTCCTCATAGTGCCTGAGAGCTCCTAATAGGGCCATTATGGGAGGCTCTTTGTCTCTCTCAAGTGTGAAACACTCAATATTCATGGTGGTTAACGCCTACTCGCATAAAGCTTTCTTACACAAGTCATGTCATACAAATTTTAAATCAATATATTGTCTGTTCTGAATGAGTAGTCAAGGTGATTTTCACATAGTTTTTGAGCAAATATTCTAGGCTACGTGATACAATTTTACAAGTCTTGTGAATAAATAATCAGTTTGGGTTTCATAACCTCATTTCAGTGACTTTTTTTTGTCATTTTCACAAACCACGCATAAATATTATCATCTCAAATCTACAAACTTTTACATACATGCTGCTGACATATTATTGTAGCAGAGTTTGTGCTGAATGCAGTGTAATAAGATTTTAGCCATGAAAATGTCACAAGTAACAGAAATAAGCACAATTATCAGAGCATGTCAGAACACCTCCAGGACCCAGAAAACCCCTCAGACCCCAGAGGGTTAATATTTTTCTATTGCAATGTTTTGTGTTGAAATGTTTTCATTATTTATTAAATGTATTACATTTAATTTCAGTCTTGTGATTATATGAATTCATTTAACTACATGTTTCACTTGAATTGATCTGTTACCACATTTCAATCACTCTCAATGAGCCGCGGCGCAGCGGCAGATTACGCAATAGAGAGAATAAACTGACACTTTTCAAAGTCTGCGATTGTAGCGCCTCTTAGCGGTCAAAGGCAGCAAATACACACCCGCAATTTTACGCGGCGGTAAAAGTCTTATTCTGGTTGAGTACCATCTGTAGGTCTAAGTCACCTGACCGGTGCTGTCAATTTTCCATCTCAAAAGAAGAAAAACAAAAATAAAACACAAAAACTAACCCTTTGAACAAAATGCAAGTTTTGGGCATTTGTTATCTATGTATAGTGCATCTGTAAAGTATTCACAGCGCTTGACTTTTCCCACATTTTGTTATGTTACAGCCTTATTCCAAAATAGATTAAATGTATTATTTTCCTCAAAACTCTACTAACAATACCCCTTAATGACAACGTGAAAGAAGTTTGTTTAAAATCTTTGCAAATGTATTAAAAATAAAAAAATAAAATAAAATCACATACAGTAATGCACCGCCTTTGCTCAATATTTTGTTGAAGCACATTTGGCACCAATTACAGCTCCAAGTCTTTTTGATTATGATGCTACAAGCTTGGCACACCTATTTTTGGGCAGTTTCTCCAATTATTCTTTGCAGAACCTCTCAAGCTCCATCAGGTTGGATGGGGAACATCGGTGCACAGCCATTTTCAGATCTCTCCAAAGATGTTCAGGTTCTAGTCTGGGCTCTGGCTGGGCCACTCAAGGACATTCACAGAATATCTTGGCTGTGTGCTTAGGGTCATTGTCCTGTTGGAAGATGAACCGTCGCCCCAGTCTGAGGTCCAGAGCAAGTTTTCATGAAGGATGTCTCTGTAGATTGCTGCATTCTTCCCCTACATCCTGACTAGTCTCCCAGTTCCTGCCGCTGAAAAACATCCCCACAGCATGATGCTGCCACCACCATGCTTCACTGTAGGGATGGTATTGGCCAAGTGATGAGCGGTGCCTGGTTTCCTCCAGACATGATGCTTGCGGGGTATTGAAAGAGTTCAATCTTTGTTTCATCAGACCAGATAATTTTGTTTCACGTAGTCTGTGAGTCCTTCAGGTGCCTTTTTACAAACTCCAGGCTTTTTACTAAGAAGTGGCTTCCGTCTGGCACTCTACCATACAGGAATGATTGGTGGAGTGCTGCAGAGATGGTTGTTCTTCTGGAAGGTTCACCTCTCTCTCACAGAGAAATGCTGGAGCTCTGTCAGAGTGACTATCGGGTCCTTGGTCATCTCCCTGACTAAGGCCCTTCCCAGCAAACACAGAACGTTGGCACAACGTACCAGACCTTCTAACAACGTTTTAACAACATGGCCAAAAGGTTGCTTTAACTACGTTGTGTGGTGAAGGTTGTTACAGCGTTGTCACAATGTTGACATTAAACCACCGTTCAGGGCCATTGCTTAAAATTGTGCCTAGGGTGTCTGGACAACCAACTGGACTACATAATGTAGCCTACTCGTCACTGCCCTGAAGCGGGAAAATCAGCCTTTTAAATTCCAACCACCTGTTGGGCTCGTGTTCTCATTCATCATCGAGCAAGGATGCGCGAGTTGTGTTTAGTTTAGCCTCAGCTATCAAACTACCTACAACTTTAATTTAATGTGACTAATGTAGCCTCGCTCGCACTGTTTTAGTTTTTCATTTGAGTTGTCTGCTATTTAGTCTCATTTGTTTCTCATTCCTCTGGATTTGTGGATGTTTCTCCGGTTACCGACCTTTATCGCCGGCTCGACTATACTGTCTGCCACACATAACCCCATTTTGTTCTGATCTGCCTTTGCTTATTATGTTTTATTTATTATACTTAAAAAACATCTGCTTATTATGTTTTATTTATTATACTTAAAAAAACATTTGTATATTTGTTTATTTATTTATTTATTTTCACAAATGTATGACTTTTTGAAGTGCAATTTGATTACCATATGCAGTTTTAATAAAGTTGAATTAACGAAACCTTCTGTCATTGTTACTCTTCAAAGTGTACACTTGCAGGTGTTGATTATAATTAGGCTAATTTACTGATAGTCCCATTAAATAATAATAAGGATAAACAATATTTAAAAAGTATATAACTATCTAACAAAATGCTAAATGGGGGATATCTATAGGCATATCTAGCAGCATATAAAAAAATTGTCAGAACGTCGTCTCTCAGTTGCAGAATGTCGTGTAACAATGTTGCTACTGCCCTGACACGTCTTACAATTCTACGTTGTTACAATGTTGCGAGCACGTAGACAGCTACGTTGCCATAGCAGAAATGCAACGTGCCATAGACGTTGCCACAACGTAAATGTGTTTGCTGGGTTCTCCCCCAATTGCTCAGTTTGGCCGGGCGGCTAGCTCTAGGAAGAGTACTGGTGGTTACCAACTTCTTTCTTTTACAGATGATGATGGTCACTGTGCTCATTGGGACCTTCAATACTAATTTGCTAAATTTTTATGTACCCTTTGCCAGATCTGTACTTCGATCCTGTCTCGGAGGTCTACAGACAATTCCTTGGAATTCATGGCTTGGTTTGTACTCTGACATGTACTGTTAACTTTGGGACCTTATAGACAGTTGTGTGCCTTTACAAATCATGTCCAATCAACTGAATTTACCCCAGGTGGACTCGAATCAAGTTGTAGAAACATCTCAAGGATGATCAGTGGAAACAGGATACATCTGAGCTCAATTTTGATTGCCATGGCAAAGGCTGTGAATACTTTTGTACATGTGATTTATAATTTTTTTTATTTGTAGGCTAATAAATTTGCAAAGATTTCAAACAAACTTCTTTCACGTTGTCATTATGGGGCATTGTTTGTAGAATTTTGAGGAAAATAATTAATTTAATCATTTTTAGGAATAAGGGTGTAATTAGGGCTGCACAATTAATCGAATTTTAATCACGATTACGATTTTGGCTTCCGACGATCAAATTTGCGTGATCGTGCGATATTTTAAATGGGTCATTCTGTTCATAGAACGCTCCATATGAAATGTTTTTTTTTTTTTTGCAAAGCCAATCTAGCGCTGGCTCCATGACGAGGCAATAATCAGAGTTGTTCCCTGCACCACACAGCTTAGGTTCTAGATGTAGAAACTAGAATGTTTTGCCGGACTGGACAAAAGTGAAGCGAACTGGGCGAGATGAGACCGAGGGTGTCTGCGCGCGAGCAATAGTGCGCGAGAGAGACCGAGTGTGTCTGCGCGCGAGCAATAGTGCGCGAGAGAGACCGAAGGTGTTTCTCAATGTCAAGGATACTTCCTTGGCAGGACGCGTCCTTCCAAGTCATTTCCTTCAGAGGCTAGGCGAGGATCCTCTTTAGGATTCGAGAGAACACGTAAATGAAACATTCTAGCAAGTGCACGTCATTGCGTCCGTTAGTGAACCTCGCGAACTCTAACGCGAAGCGGAGGGGTCTTGAATAAACCTAAAAGGGTTGTATTCGCTGTAAAAACTGGCTCACTATACATTATCCCGCTTATTACATGGCTGCCTACCTAACAAAATAAATCAATAATAATAAATCAATAATTTGAGACAAAATATTGATTTCAAAAGGAGTTTATTGATTTAAAAATGATTGTATTGCCTGAGTGAACAGAACTGCGTCCATAGCAACATTCTAGCTCTGTTAAAACACATGCAATGGTAAAATATGTGAAATGCCGGTGACGGCAAAATGACAGGTTAGCCATAACGTAATTTGTAATATCAATACGGTAGTAAT
This sequence comes from Phoxinus dragarum, assembly GCA_033366665.1. Lineage (NCBI taxonomy): Eukaryota > Metazoa > Chordata > Actinopteri > Cypriniformes > Leuciscidae > Phoxinus > Phoxinus dragarum. The sequence goes on along the minus strand of JARPMJ010001204.1, from coordinate 135,666 downwards.
TTGTACTGGCATTTAAACGTTAAACTTTACTTATATGACGGTTAGGCTATAACAAATGTATGGTTACGTAAATATAGCCTACTTGCATTTAAAAGCATATTGCCCCGTTATTGCTCCGACTCCGCTAACATCCGACATTTTGTATTTTTTTTTAAACAAGATAGCAAAGCTGCGTGTAACCCCTCCACCCGGGTCCTTCTCACCACGCTACGTGCGGGTCTCGAACCCGGGTCTCCGGCATGAGAGTCAGGCACTCTAACAAGGAGGCTAAAGACTGCAGCCTCTAGCGTCTGTCGCTAGAGCGCCTATTGAGATCAGAGGAGTGAGGTTTACTCGCACAGCGACTACTAGCTGGCCTCCGTTACATGCGCGCATAGGATTGTGGGCGATTTGATAGCGCGAAGAGCGCGAAGTCTACACTTATGCACCCTTTTCTGTGTATGGGATATTTTCCGAACGAAGGACTCCGCCCTTGGTTGAAATTCTGAGGATCCTCGACACTGGAACAGTCCTTCGACGGATGTCGATGACGTAGCATCCTCGAAATTCCGGCTTCCGAGGATCCTTCCTTGACATTGAGAAACGGCTCGAGTGTGTTTGGGCCTATGGTCTGGGCGCGAGCAATAGTGCGCGAGAGAGGCCGCGCGAGGGTGTATAATTCAAATAACAAGACGAAACTTTTCAAATAACAATGACAGAATTTTATTCACCAACATCGGGATCCCGCTTACATGGCTACCTTCCAAATAAATCAATCATTTGACACAAAATATTAATTTAAAATGGAGTGTATTGATTTAAAAACGATTGTATTGCTTCCGTGTCCATGCCAACGCTCTGTTTTTCATGGCAACGGTGTGTTATCAAGAAATAACAGACTGCATTCTACATTAGAATTTAACCAAGCCATGTAATAATAGGTAATAATCAATTATAACAGAAGATAACATCTCTAGTCTACCCTAATAATTATTATAAATACAATGTTTATAAAATATAAATACAATTTAAAATATTAATCAATTATTTATTTTATTTATTCTGGAGATGCACTGAATTTGGGTGAAAAAGAGGACCCATTTTATTTTGATGCACATATTTGTACATTAGCAGGAAATGTAGCACACTATGGATGTAAAAAGCAGTTATAATTAGCCTATGTGACAAATCAACAAATAATCGTGATATTAATCGTGATCTCAATATTGATCAAAATAATCGTGATTATCATTTTGGCCAAAATCGTGCAGCCCTAGGTGTAACATAACAAAATGTGGAAAAAGTGAAGCGTTGTGAATACTTTCCGGATGCACACCTGCTACAGCAATTACTAAAAAACAAACAGCGGAACATTCTTGTCAGACTTAGTTGCAGGAAGGAACAAGAAGATGATGATCAGGAAAAACAGCCTTAATAATCCACACTAAAAAAACTCAAATAACAACAGGCAGCAAACATCAACGTAATATTAACAAGACTGGACAACTGAGAAGTAAACAGACAGCAACTTAAGTACAAGCCAAATTAGTGAAATAATAAAAAAAACACCTGTGCTGATTAAATGAATTACCATGAGTGGTGGGAAAACTGAACAAAAGAAGACAAAAAACTAGTAAAAACTACATGATAATCAGAGGTGGAAAGTAACAAATTACATTTACTACAAGTGACACAGTGTTGAGTGTATGAGGAGGAAACAGCCCTTTGTTTGAACTGATATGTGCTCTTATTGTGGAGCTCACACAAACAGCACACAAACATTGCAAATATTGCCTACAGGAATAGAGGGGACATGATGCAGAACACGGCGCTTGGGGACAGGGCCTCCAATGAACTCTCTCTTCCTCTTGGATGGTCTGTAGGATGAAGGCTTGGCAGCCGAGGACACCGCTTTCCATGATCCGTGACACTACATTCCCAGTCCCGCCCAATGCCTACGGGCGAAGATTACGGGATGAGGTGCCGACAAAGAGAGAGACGTCGACGAGGGCTGAAACGAGCGACGGGGCAATATTCGTGTCTCATAGCCTTTGCGCTTCTTCTACTCAGCGAAATGCTCAGTAACGGAATCCACGGCATCACCAAGGAGGCCGGAGAGACTGATTTGAGCCTTTTTTTTTTTTTTACGTTGTGGAAGAATGGAGTGGCCTGGTGGTGGCTCGACTGGAAACACCAGACTTACTTCCTTTTAAACCCTCTCAAGTGTGCAGTCGGCGCAGTGCACGCGGAGTCCAAGAAGGCCACCTCAGCATGAGCCAGGCAGGCAGCACAGTACTCGTAGGTGTGGGGCGGGTTGACAGGGCACGCACAAATCCTGCAAAGGTTAGCCATAGGATGCAAGGAAGAAAAGGTAAATAGTCCTCAGATGCAACTTCAACGATGACAGCGTGAATAGAGAGATTCTGACGCAATTGTCGTGCCCATACATTTTATACTGCCTCGAGCCTGTCAGTATTTGCATACTTCGCGACAATTTGCCAGCTGTTCCAAGCAGGCGTTAGCCCATAAGATTTCAACAAAAGTGGAGAAGGGCCAGCAGCCATATCACCCTGTAGCCCAAGACTGGTTGCCCACTGAAGCTAAGCAGGGCTGAGCCTGGTTAGTACTTGGATGGGAGACCTTCTGGGAAAACCAGGTTGCTGCTGGTAGAGGTGTTAGTGAGGCCAGCAGGGGGTGCTCTCCCTGTGGTCTGTGTGGGTCCTAACACCCCAGTGTAGTGACGGGGACACTATACTGACAAAGAGCTCTGTCCTTCGGATGAGACGTTAAACCGAGGTCCCGACTCTCTGTGGTCACAAAAATCTTTCGAAAGAGTAGGGGTGTAATCCCGGCATCCTGGCCAAATTTGCCCAGTGGCCTCTGTCCATCATGGCCTCCTAATCATCCCCATATACTGATTGGCTTCATCACTCTGTCTCCTCTCCACCACTAAGCTGGTGTGTGGTGGGCGTTCTGACGCAATATGGCTGCCGTCGCATCATCCAGGTGGATGCTGCACATTGGTGGTGGTTGAGGAGATTCCCCCTTCTATGTAAAGTTCCTCTCTGGTCAGTGTGTATCAGTGTGTATGGAACTGAGTTCCGGTTCCGGTTGGGTGAACGCTGGTCTGCTGCTGCTCTCCGGTGTTTCTTTTGTTTTTGACGTCTTGTTTGTTTTATTTTTCTTTCCTGAACTCTACCTCTGCAAACTGCAACCGACTGACACAATGTGGATTTACCATCCTTTCTCATGTGTTGCCATTATCTGGATTGTTTTAACGTCACTGTTTCATTCAACGTCGTCGCTGTTTCTGTATACAGCGACTGAACTCCACCGGCTGCGGTGCTACTCTACTGGACCTCCGCCTGCACTCTACCCTCACCAGGTTATCCTTTATCGTCCCCGTCCCAAATACATCCATCGTGGGTCCCGTCGGGTTTTCCGGTATGATGACTCGAAGGATATAAGATCATTCTGGACCTCGACTCCCCGAGCAGCAAGGAAAACTCGGCGGACTATTGACCTGAGCGCGCTGACTACCGTATCCAGATCGGCCAGCCCTTTGCTCGGTGGAAATAAACTCAAAGTTGGTCTTCTTAATATCCGTTCACTCTCCAACAAGGGTCTCCTAATCAGTGACATTATCGACAATAGTAAGTTCGATTTTTTTCTGCTTAGTTGAGACCTGGCAGCAAGAAAACAACTTCCTAGAGTTAAATCATGCATGTCCTCCTGGGTTTGTTTACACTTCGCAACCTCGTATCCTTAGACGTGGGGGAAGAACAAATTTTGGTATTAAATTCCACTGTTATGCCGATGATACACAGCTTTACATATCTACCAACCCTGACTCCTTCCTTCCCCCTGCTTGTCTTACCAACTGCTTGCATGAACTAAATACCTGGTTTTCTGCAAATTTCCTCAACCTAAATAGCAATAAGACTGAAATCCTTCTCGTTGGAACTAATTCTACTCTTTCTAAGTCTTGAAAAGTTAAAAATTTAATTTGATTAATTAGTAATTATAATAAAGGCATTTGAAAACAAAACAAAAACAGTTTTCATTCATTTAACTGATAATAATAATAATAACCATCATTTAATGATAGGGGAGAGTGGGGTAAAGTGAGACATCGGGTAATGTGAGACACCCCCTGTATCTAGGCAACGGAACACATTTGTGGTTATGTGACCATTATGTTTTCAAGCCCCTCCCATTTCTCCTTGGCCATAAAGGAGTGGACCTCATGGTGCTGTGATAAGCATGTTTTTTTCACAAAAATATTTTTTTTGCTCATAAAAGTAAATTTTCTTGCTGTCAACTTAATCACCTGTTGTGCCAAAGCAAATTGATTCAGGAAGAAAAACGCATATCATACATGTTGATGAACTACCAACATATAAAACCATGTGATGATGCTAGCTGAAGATTAGCCTGAATTGCTAAGAGAGATCGTTTTTTTCTAAAATGTGGAGGTGGGGTAAAGTGAGACATGAGGCAAAAGTTAAGTTTAGTCTTAAACATATTTTAATGTAATATTACATTACATATGTTTTATTTTTAATGTCATAAACATAGTAGAAAAGCCATCATTCCAAGGCAATACACCAGGAAGACAACCTGGGGTAAAACACCCCTCAAGGAGATGGAGAGTGCAGCCGCTGAGGTCAAGGAAGGAAAGAAGTCCATAAGAGCAGCTGCAAGGGATAGAAATATTGACAAGTCAAGCCTCCTAAGATTCATAAAGAAAAAAGAGAAAGGAGAAGTAAAATCAGAAGCCTGGGGTGCAGTAGCTGAGGCAAAGAGGTGTAGCACCTTCTGCCTCTCACCTTGTCCAAGCGAAGCGTTTGTCCCCTCCTCGACAAAACCCCCAAGGTCAGTTTTAGGACCAAGGGCGCTCCGTCAGGCCTGAACCCGAGGCACTCTTCCTGGGAGCCTACCAGGGAGTAAAGACGGCATGGGAATCTCGTCCGTCTGCAACCTCACGGACACTGTCCGTTTTTGTTTGTGAAGGAGGACCTTCCTCCACCGCTTTTTCTCCAGGGGTGTCTCAAACCCCTGGAGTTGCTTTACCATTTACCCAGACCTACCTTTACCTCGGGATCAACCGAGAGGGCTCATAGGGCGCGTGAGGAACCATTGAAGCCGTAACCGGGAAGGGTGCTTTCAAAGTGGGGGGAGGCGTAGGGCGAAGTTCGGCTCTAAGACGTGCCAGGGGAGCCCCAACTAAACCTCCTCCCAATCTTCCAAGCCTCCCGACGCGCCCGCGGCCACCGCCGCCTCTGCGGACATTCGTTTGAGACATTCGTTTGAGACAGGCCATCTATGTCTCCCAAAGGTCGACGCGGCCCTCGTTCCCCAGAGGGAGACTGCGTCTCGTGTTGACACGCAAATCGGGGAGGAGCAAGCTGCCCCTCGACCGGGCATGGGCCGTCCTCAGGCGCGTCCAAAGCTCCAATCGACCAGGCACCCCAACATGACCCGGAGGCGCCTGTTTTCTGTTACCTTGTCCGATAAGAGTGTCGTCTCCCTCCTCTACAACACCCCGAGCGTCCGTGTTTGGACCGCCGTTGCTCCAGCAGGAGCGCCAGCAGGCGTACGGATCTGACCGGAGATGACCCACCCTCCCTGGAGCCGGCCCGGGAGGTCTGTGAGCATGGAGCTCTTGTTCAAGTACACAATATTTTTGGACATGGTGTGTCTTTCACCCCTAGCTCACCCAGGACGGTGCACGTTCACCGGTATGCACGCCCTGGCACCGAGGGACTGGGTGTCCAAACCAGACCCTATTTACTGGAAGTCTCGCTCGCACAAAGTGCACTTTCTCTGGGCTGGGTCTGGCTGTTTCCCCGCCCAGTTTGACCACCACGGTTCTCTGGTCTGTGTTCCTTGTCCTAGCGGAGCATGTCCACAAAGACCCAAAGGTGCGTTTCAGGACCGACTTCGCTCCAGAAGGAGCTCTAGCGGTGGCAGAGAAATCCGATTCTGGCCAGGGGAGGTCTGAGTGCATGGAGCTTCCCAACGCATCACAATATTTTGGACACAGTCCATTTTTTTTGGGAGGAATTCCCTCCAGTGTGTCACCATAAGCACGCCCAGGACGGTGCACCTTCACCTGGATGCGCACCGGGGGGTCATCAAAAAAATTTGCTTAATTGACCAATCCCCATGATTCTGTTACTAATCTGACATTAGTTCTGGAATGTGTGGTTGCCAAGCTAGCTGTCAGGATTCTAACTCTTACAACATACTGTTGTTATGGTAGTTTCAGAGTGGGATAAGTAAGTGGATCAGTTTACCCCCAGCTGGTTCACTTTACCCCTTTGATTTCTCTGGTCTGTCTCAGTTTACCCCTAAGCTGGGGTAAAGTGAGACACAAGACCACTTTTTTAAAAACAATCATATTTTCACTGCCCTTGGTCCTGAATACATTCTGATAATTTCCATTGCTAGGAAACATCCCAAATTAATGGGAAATGTGTAAATTTGACTGATATATCATTCTAGCTCGCTTAGAGGGAAGCAAATGTAAAAAATGTCTCACTTTACCCCACTCTCCCCTACTATTTATTTAATAATTTATTAATACGCGTAAACCATGATATTTTCTGAGACGTGATCATACTGTGAAAATCTCATATTGTTACAACTATAGACATAATAGAGAGTAGGCCTATTGGCCGCTGGGCGCAAGAAATGCGGCCGCCATCTTGAACCGGTCATACTACTAGTTGCGTAGCAGCAGAACAAACAAGATGCCGAGAACTGTGCAGCGTATTCCTGCTCAAATCGGCGGACCATTGCAAACAGGGCTCGGGGGATTACTTTTCACAAGTAAGATTTAACATTACCGTACTATTGGTTTTGTGAATATAATATTACCAGAGAGTTGAGAAGGAGCAAGGATCTTTGATATTACTCAGAGCCATATAGAGACACACTTGTGTAAAATTCCCTGGCCAATGTTATACCAATAATATTTGTTTTATTTCTACAATAGCACTCTTGTGTCAGATGTAATCTAAGTCAGTGTTATGGAATATGAATTATCAAGTCTCAGGCCCCGTTTACACGTACATGGTTATTTTGAAAAACGGAGACATTTCCCTTCGTTTGTGCCCTTTGAATTCGCCTCTGAAAACGATTCTTTCTAAAAACTCCGGCCAGAGTGGAGATTTTGGAAAACGTAGTTTGCACGTTTGCATGTAAACTGAGAAAAACTGAGTTTTAGGCAGCTGACGTCACAGTATGAGACTATTTTCGGGATTCTGATTTGCTAACAGTCGTTAGATTTGCTAGCGGCTAACAGGTTTGTTATGCTCTAGATGGCATATACACGGGTTCGTGTAACGAACACTTTTCTGAAAACTGACAGGTGTGCGCAATGTTATTTTTGAAAACGGAGAGTGGTGAAATGTCTGTTTATAAAAAAAAGCTGTCCACGTGTATACGTAGCCTCAGTTCATAGGCAGGTGAACACTGGCCGGTGCACTAAACATAGCCTAGATAGCTGGCTACAATTTCAGTACAGTATATCAGAGCCATATATATATAGAGAGAGAGTGTGTGTGTGTGTGTGTGTGTGTGTGTGACAGAGATAGATATATTTATAAAACACTTCAAGTAGACTCTAATATAATGTGAGATTTTATTTTGTATGTAAAGTGCATTAGTGATTGTGTGGAAAAAAGACAATACTTACAGATTTCACATGGATTATCGCAAATTGAATTCTGTAACCATTACTGATGCACACCTGTTGCCTCGAGTAGACGATAGTCTTGATGCGTTATCAGGGTCTCCGTATTTTTCTGCCATGGACATGTCTTTGGGTTATTGGCAGGTAGAATTAGATCCAGGTGACAGCAAGAAGACAGCCTTTACCACTGGAGATGGACTATATAATTTTAAGGTGATGCCTATGGGCCTGAAAAATAGTCCGCCAACATCCCAAAGGCTAATGGAATTAGTCCTTAGAGGTTTGCATTGGACAAAGTGTGTCATTTACTTAGATTACATAATTTGTATGGGTAACGATTTTGGGGATCACATGAAAAACCTCACAGACATTTTGACCAGGTTTAAGGAAGCAGGTCTCAAGCTTAACCCTAAGAAGTGTCATTTTTGTAAGGCATCTGTAACATACATGGCTCATGTTGTCTCAAAGGATGGGTTGGCTCTTGATCCAGCTTATAGCCAGAAAGTAAGAGATTGGCCAACACCTAAATCAGCTACTGAGGTACGAGCATTTTTGGGCTTGTGTAGTTATTACAGACGCTTTGTGCGAAACTATGCTTTTAACCCTCTGGGGACCAAGGTGTTTTTGGGGTCCTTGAGATGTTTTGACATGCCCTGATATTTGTATATTTTTCAGTTGCTTATAAACATATTAATGGCATAGGTGTAATTGCACTCTATTTAGCACGGACATGGCTATCATAATATGTGAGCAACATGTATGTACATGTTTGCATTTTAGAGAATATTATTTATGCGTGGTTATTCAAAAAACTCAAACTTAACTTTTCTGATATAAGACCACATACGACCAACTTCACATATTCCCACAATACTTTTGACTAATGGATGTTATCGCCTAGAGTTTTTACTTCAAAATGATCTGAAAATCATCCGGGCTAATCGTTGACATTAAACAATAGATTGATTTAAATTTTGTAAGACACTTTTTGTTTGGAAAGGCAATATGCAGGTGGGCGTGAATGATCCAACAAGATCATGAATAATGTCCTAATTCACAACTGAGAAGACAAAGACCTGATAATGCTGCATAATAATGAGCCTTTCATTCAGGTGTCACTGAGCCACACGAAAGAATGCAAAGACAACACACACACACACATATTTAAAGAGAAGGCTTATATTGACCTTTTAAGATTTTGTTTGCACCTTGTAAATTAGGTTTTGGTGTGGCAGTAAAAACTTTATAATCTTTCTAAAACGAAATGTTGTCTTTCATATTTCGTCTGTAACATATCGTCTTTTATAATATATATTAGGGCATGAATGTAATTTGCAGTTTAATATGTTGCTTATACAAAGACATTGTATTTCAACGTATTTAGTCGATTTTTACTCATCTCAGTAGGCAATATAGTTTGCTAAAAGCTAAATTCATTCACACACAGACACGCGCGAGCTGTAGCCTAGTAAACAACAGCATGCATCTGTGCCGTGCATTCATTCAAACACAGAAACACGATTCAAATTGTAAAAATTATTTTGCGGTTTACAGACACCATTTCATATCGCGATTAGAACAAAGCACTTACTGATCTGCAGCTGGATCCGTTGTTAGGCTACTCCAGCACGTTTGAGGTAAAATTTCCAGGATTATCACGATATTATTATTCCTCACTACAGTGTGTTATCCAGCTGTTGTGGGCGTTGACTGGTTTGCATGTGTTGCTTCAGATCATCTGCGTTTGAATAGCACGCGCTCTCCATGGGCGTGTCAAATTAGTAATGAGGTGCCAGAACGATAATGAGAACGGCTGATCTCTCTTTTTTATATAGATTACATAAACAGAGAATATTTGTTTTGAATTAGATAATTTAAAACTACACACTTAAATGATTATAGAGATATATAGCTCATGTCTGAGTGAGTTTGAAAACGCTGAGTTTTGTTTAAGTTTACAGACGTGCACTAGAAAAAAAGTTCACGGAGAGGCAGAAAGCAAACCCTGTTTAATTTCTTTATTTTACGAAAGCACAATGTTTTATTTCGATTTTAAGTGAACCCATAAATAAGAAGACATTTAACAGTTTATTTTTTCATATTTCTTAACCATCTGAGGTCGGCAAACGCACGGGCGCGTTTTGCTCGTTTTTTTTTTACATTGCAGCAAAATAGACCTAAAATACTCCGTCAGTTTTGGTCATACAGCCTTAAGAAATATGAAAAAATAAGCTGTTAAATGTATACTTTTTTATGTGTCCACTTACAATCGAAATAAAACATTGTGCTTTTGTAAAAGAAAGTAAACAGGGAGTGCTTTCTGCCTCTCCTTCTCCGTGAACTTTTTTTCTGAAGCACGTCTCTAAACTTAAACAAAACTCAGCGAATACTATTCACTCAGACATGAGCTATATATCTCTATAATCATTTAAGTGTGTAGTTTTAAATTATCTAATTCAAAACTAAAAGAAATATTCTTTGTTTATGTAATCTATATATAAAGAGCGAGAGATCAGCCGTTCTCATTATCGTTCTGGCATCTCATTACTCTGCTAATGTGACACGCCCAACGAGAGCGCGCCGCGCGCTATTCAGACGCAGATCTGAAGCAACACATGCAAACCAGTCAACGCCCACAACAGCTGGATAACACACTCGCTGTGAGGAATAATAATATCGTGATAATCCTGGAAATTTTACCTCAAACGTGCTGGAGTAGCCTAACAACGGATCCAGCGGCAGATCATCAGTAAGTGCTTTGTTCTAATCGCGATATGAAATGGTGTCTGTAAACCGCAAAAGACTGTTTAAATTTGAATCGCGTTTCTGTGTTTGAATGAATGAACGGCACAGACGCATGTTGTTGTTCAGCTACTACAGCTCGCACGTGTCTGTGTGTGAATGAAACTGCCTATTGAGATGAGTAAAAATCGACTGAATACGTTGAAATAAAATGTCTTTGTATAAGCAACATATTATACTTCAAATTAACATTTATGCCCTAGGCTAATATATATTAGCCTATAAAAGACAATGGGCCCTATTTTAACGATCTGAAACGCAAGTGTCAAAGCGCAAGTAACTTTGTGGGCGGATCCCGGAGCTGTTGCTATTTTCCTGGCGGGATAAACGACTCTTGCGCCTGGCGCAAATCTAAAATGGGTTGGTCTGAAGTAGCTTCATTATTCATAGGTGTGGCTTGGGCGTAACGTGAAATAAACCAATCAGAGCGTCCTCTCACATTCCCTTTAAGAGCAGACGCTTGTTCCACGGCGGATTGCTATTATAACGGCGGGTTTGCCAGGCGCACGCCAGGAGCAGTTCACAGCCGAGGAGACCGACGTTCTCGTCAGGGCCGTAAAACACAGAGAAGTGACATTGGGCTTAATTAATTTACTGGCCCAAATTAGCTTCGGTTAAACAGGCGTATAATTTGGGTAAATGTGTAGCCTAATCTAGATTTTTTTTTTTTTAATCTAGATAGATCTTTTTCACATCTTCACGGACACAACGATTTCCCTCGTGTGTTAATATTTTTCCTTGTAATAATGTATGATTTGCAAAAATGAAAACTGCTGCGTCTGTTTATAATTATTAGAGAATCAAAGTGGATGCGCGTTAACACGCTACATTATGGCCAAGCACGCGCCCTTAAAATACCATATCACTAACACGCAACGCGCCACTGTCTTTAGACTGTTTTTTTCCTGGTCAGTGGCGCAATTGCTTGAAAATAGTGGAAAATAGCACCAGGGAAGTTTTGCGCCGGAACACGCCTCTTTGCGCTGAACCGCCCCCGCGAGCGCAAGTTCATTCCCTAATTTACCGACGTGCGTCTGTGGAGGGAAAAGTCCGCTGTGCGCTGGTGCAAGATAGGAATGATACATGCGTCGGTGTACAAAGTCAATTGCGCTGGGTGCAAGATAGGGCCCAATATGTTACAGACGAAATATGAAAGACAACATTTAGTTTTATAGATTATAAAGTTTTTACTGCCACATCAAAACCTAATTTACAAGGTGCAAACAAAATCTTAAAAGATCAATATAAGCCTTCTCTTTAAATTATTTTTGTGTTTTATTAGTGACAAATTTGGGGAGAGCTAGCCTACATCCAAAACTTTCTGAAAATACGAATGAGAATTAACTGGGGGCTGTTCCATATGTAGCGGGACCTTAAGAGGTGCAAACTACCTCTAAATATGCACGACTATGCCACCCTGTTTAACAGGGAAATATCAATACTTATGAATTTAATGACCCACAAAAAGGACACAGGAACGTTGTTATCGAGGAAGGGCCAGAGACGTGGATACAAAAATACAAAAGAGTTTATTGTAGTCAGCAACAATCTTCAGACAACATCAAAGACTGGGTCATCATGCAACACTCAACACTCAAGTCAAAGAGGTAGCCGAGGCTTAACCATGGCAGGTACACTACTTTAGTGGGCACAAGGCCCCTATAATCACTCTTACCACCCTGTGCACAGGTATCACACACACTCCAATACGGTCAAGCATGAACGCACAGCACTCAGTGACAGAACCTCCACCACAGCACGTGAGGGCCTAGTACTAGCGGCCTGCACCGAAGCCTCGGCTCCTGTAATGAGAGCAGAAATGACTGCACTGGTCTCAACATATAACAAAACACACATAATATAAATAATACAAAACTATTCTTCTAACAACACCTTCAAAAGAAACAGACACAAACCAAAACATTCATAAATAAACGCACAAAATATATATAAACAGCAAATCACACAATTTGCAAGACTAGTTGGAGAAAGAACCCAGCAACCACAAGGACGAGTGCTGTAGAGCAAGTGTCACACAAGTCGCATAAATCGAGCGCACATGTTGATGCAAAATGTTATGTGCCAGGGAATCCGAGTGTACAAAGCAGCAGGAATCCGAGTGTCAAAGCAGCAGGAATCCGAGTGTACAAAGCAGCAGGAATCCGAGTGTACAAAGCAGCAGCGTTAAACAGCGTTGCCCCACAGGTGTCACTGACCAGTCTATTCCTCCTAAAATATAAACATAACACATATACTTGCAGTCTAAAAAGGGAGCGCCACTCAATAGTTACTTTTACATACCTTCATTTCATAAGTCGCGCGTCCGCGTCACACGCACACAAAACCACGCCATGAGGAACGCCAAAGGAGAGTAGCAGCTGCCAACAGCCCACAGCCGCAATTTATCCTCAAGGCTCCAAGCGAGAACGGATGAGGAACCGGCAGGGGCATTGCCCGGGCAATGACGCACCACGCAGACGACACTCACACGTAAACAGTGACTCTAAACCCTTTTTATATGGTCCCGCATCGTTATGATTGAACTCAAGGCCGAACGCATTAGGTTAATTGGACGCAGCAGTGCGTCCCACTACACATAAAAGATGCTAAGAAAAGCGGGGGATTAAACTCCAAAACCCGACTTGAATAAACCTAACAAATAAGTTGGGGCTAAAGCGGTTTCATAAAAGGTAATTCAAGTTCACGCAATCCCACTAATTTGATCCAGGTTTATCTAGTCTAGATAACTGCGTGTGCACGCGTTTCTTAAGCAGCCCTGGAGGTCGATCAATATATTTTGTGCTGTTTTATGCGTTTGAGACATGGTGTTTGCAAAACTTACATTTCACAGGAATATTCTCCATCTGAAAATCTTAGAAAGTCGTGCAAATAGTTACATTTTGCTGTAAACTTCACATTGAACGAGCGCTGCTGCGCGCATGCGCGCCAAATAGGAGCGCAATAATTCTGACTAATATACATTTTGCTTTGAAAATTAATAGGCTATGCGATATTTTATAACACCAGAAATATCTTCTGATTATAATAATTTATCTTTAGGATGTTGGATCAGTTGCAGTGAACTTATATCTCATTAGGCTACACTAATTTTATACTTATAATAAAACAATTAAACAGAAGTAGGCCTAATTCAGGGAATATAAAAAAAAAACCAAAAAAAACAAATATAATAAAGATACAAAATATAGTTTTGGGTTTAGGACCTAAGCTACTTAAAAAAGATGACTTATACTTATTGAATTAGAATGCTAGGAATTACAGCTTTTAAAGCAATCTTTTTTTTTTGTGGAGAAAGCAAGAAGGTTTGGTTAGATTTAGTTTATACAGTGCATTATGGAGAGGATAACATGAAATTAAGAGTAAAAAGTATACATTTTGAAAATGTGCAACTCTAAAATCAAAGAACATTCCATAAAATAAAGGAATACATTAGCCTATAACTAAATAACCTTCCCTACCTTAATTCTAGTTATTTGTTATTTTATTTATTTACTTATGTAATATTTAAATAATATTAATTTAATAACTTATTATGAATTATGTGTCATTATAAGAGTTTCATATAAATATGTGAATGTTTGATTTTTTCCATTTTTTTCATATGTAAAAGTGTCTAACTATGTATTTAATGGTTGTTGTTCTAATTGTTTTTATGTGTTGGTGGGTATTATCACAAAAGAAAAAAGTAGAAGGAAAAATAAGATTTATTGGGGGAAAATATTATGTCTTTAAAGGAACTGTCCATTTGTATAATTGTGAAATGTATTTGAATTGAAAGACATAATAAAGTACATAAAATATAAATGCTAAAATATTGGTTGTTGGACATTAGATGTGCCTTATTTAGAATTTTAAACCTACAATTTAGTGTATTTTTATGATATAAATAACTGTAAAGGGACTATTGTAATGGGGTAAATCAAGTGTAGGTTAATATAGCAATTACTAAGCTCAGATTCATCTTACCAGTTTAAATGTATACTGTGCTTTTGTAATTATTTATTTTAAATGTTCTGTTAGATACATTTTTAAAACTATCTAATTAAATCACAAAACATTCAGCCAGTAAGAAAAGAAAACCTGTAGGATATATATGTATATAAACCCCGACATATATATGTTTGTAGGTCTATATTGTCTAATTTATCATTGCCTTATTTAAGTTCATTTTCTTTACTGTGATAAAGATCCATCTTTTTGGACTTATAGTGTTTAAAGTCAAATAATGGTATGAGAGATTGTCAGTAATTGTGTTCCTATTGGTCAGTGTTAGAGGATCTGTGCAACAACTGAGGCTTAGCCTGACAGTTAGCCTGCCCTGGACCAGGCTAGTTTCCCAGCATAAGTTGCCAGGGTAACTGAGTTTGAACTATTTTAAGTTTGCTTTATGAAAAAGAATCAACGACAATAAGTCTGACTAACCAAAATAAGTCTGGCTTGTATTCTAATCTTGTTTTATGGAACAGCCCCCTGCACAATTACTAGAAATGTTTACCTTGGATATTATACAATTTGCAAGCATACACAGTTTGTGGAAAAATACACTTTTTTCAAGATGTTTCCAACTCTGAACCAATTCTGTAGTTATATATATATATGTATGTATGTATTTGTGTGTGTGTGTGTGTATATATATATATGTGTGTGTATGTATATATATATATGTGTGTGTATATGTGTGTGTTTGTTGTCTTTGCATTCTTTCTTGTGGCTCAGTAACACCTATGAAATGCTCATTAGTATGCAGCATTAGCAGGTCTTTGTCTTCAGGTGTGAATGAGGACATTATTCATGACCTTGTTGGATCATTCACGCCCACCTGCATATTGCCTTTCCAAACAAAAAGTGTCTTACAAAATTTTAATCAATCTATTGTTTAATGTGAACGATTAGCCCGGATGATTTTCAGATCATTTTAAAGTAAACACTTTAGCCGACAACATCCATTAGTCAAAAGTATTGTAGGAATATGTGAAGTTGGTCGTTTGTGGTCTTATATCAGACAATTTAAGTTTGAGTTTTTTGAATAACCACGCATAAATAATATTCTCTCAAAAATGCAAACATGTACATACATGTTGCTCACATATTATGATAGCCATGTTCGTGCTAAATAGAGTGTAATTACACCTTTGCCATTAATATGTTTATAAGCAACTGAAAAAAATACAAATATCAGGTCATGTCAAAACATCTCAAGGACCCCAAAAACACCTTAGACCCCAGAGGGTTAAGCCTGTATGACAAAAAATTACGGGAGTATTTTAAGTCTATTTTGCTGCCATGTGAAAAAAACCGAGGCAAACGCGCCGGCGCGTTTTTGGTCACCAGAGGGTTAAGGCTCTGCGCTTACACAGACTAACCCAGGTAGATGTTCGATTTGAGTGTTCAGCAGCCTTTCTGCAACTGAAAGAAGCTCTGACATAATCGCCTGTCATGGCATTCCCTAACTTTGATTAGCCATTTACACTGAGTACAGATGCGTCTAATACAGCGGTTGGTCCTGTCCTGTCTCAAATCCAAGACGGCAAAGAGCGGGTTGTTGCATACGCTAGTCACGTTCTTACCTCAACAGAAAGAAAATGGTCCACTTATGACAAAGAACTGTGGGCTATAGTTTGGGCATTCAGGAATTTTCGTCACTACTTGAGTGTCTGCCCTTTTACAATTGTCACCGGTCACAAACTTCTGGTTGGCATTTGGAAATTAAACTTTGACATTGATCCCACAGGACGTAGAGGTCAGTGGGCTATGGAGTTTGATCCGTATGAATGGGTGATTGTTTACAAAGACGGCAAGAGGCATAGTAATGCGGATGCCATGTCTCGAATTACTGTAGTTTCATCTATGACTCCGAAACCCTTCACAGAGACAGTATCCATTGAAACAAATGACTTATCGCTCACTTCTCAAAAAACGTGTTTTTGTTAGTGCCAACAGTACAGAAAGTCAGCCTACTGTGGAGTCACAAGTTTGTCTGACCAAATGTGAAATTGTGGACAGTTTTTCCGAGTCTGTTGTAAATGTCTCTCGGGTTGTAAATGTTGTAATGTTGTAAATGTTGTAAATGTCTCCGAGTCTCTCGGGTAGGTCCTTTAGGGTGTCGTGGAGGGGTGTGGTGTCTAAGACCCAACATCTAGCCACTGGTGTGCCTCAGGGCTCAGTGCTTGGACCACTTCTCTTCTCAATCTACATGACATCACTAGGATCTGTGATTCAGAAACACGGCTTTTCCTACCACTGCTACGCTGATGACACACAACTCTACCTCTCATTCCAACCGGATGATCCGACAGTAGCCGCTCGCATCTCAGCCTGCCTGACAGACATTTCTGGTTGGATGAAGGACCACCACCTTCAACTAAACCTTGCGAAGACAGAGCTACTTGTAATCCCGGCTAACCCAGCACTTAATCACAACTTCACCATCCAGCTAGGCTCGTCATCCCTAACTCCATCAAGATCAGCCAGGAACCTTGGAGTTGTAATTGATGACCAATTGAATTTCACAGACCACATCGCTAGCACTGCCCGGTCATGCAGATTTGCCTTGTACAACATCAGAAGGATCAGGCCCTTCCTATCAGAGCATGCTACACAACTCCTTGTTCAGGCGCTTGTTCTTTCCAGACTTGACTATTGTAATGCTCTCCTGGCTGGTCTCCCAGCTTGCACTGTCAAACCTCTGCAACTGATCCAGAATGCTGCAGCCAGAGTGGTCTTCAACGAGCCGCAGAGAGCACACGTCTCTCCTCTCTTCACGAAATTGCACTGGTTGCCGGTTGCCGCTCGCATCAAATTCAAGTCACTGACGTTTGCCTACAGAAAAACCACTGGCACTGCTCCCCTGTACCTGAACTCATTAATTCAGACTTATGTGCCATCCAGAAACTTGCGCTCTGCAAGTGAGCGGCGTCTGGTGGTGCCATCTCAAAGAGGCACAAAATCTCTCTCTCGGACCTTTACCATGACTGTTCCCTGCTGGTGGAATGATCTGCCTAACTCAGCCAGAGCTGCTGAATCTGTAGCCATCTTTAAGAAACTGCTGAAGACGTATCTTTTTCAAAGCACTTGAGCACTTGATCCAGTACTACTAACACTAACACTTTCTTATCTATTCTATAATTTTTTTTTTTAAATGCGTTGGATTGTACTGTGAAGGGTTATAGCACTTACATACTGTTGTCCTACTGCTAGTTTAATTGCTTCTATTGTTTCTCATTTGTAAGTCGCTTTGGATAAAAGTGTCTGCTAAATGAATAAATGTAAATGTAAATGTGTTGTGTACGTCTTTGGGTGATAAGGGAAAAGACATTGCATACTATCAGAAAACAGATGCTCTACTCTCACAGGTCTATGGTCGGGTTGAAAATCGAAAAAGACCTAATCTTAGGCAGGTAAAAGGGAAATTGAGACAGCTTTGGCTGCAAGTTCCACGTATGGCTGGATTGCTGTGTCGTACGGCCTATAGTGCTCCAGGTAAACCTCAAACTTATCAGGTGGTCATTTCTGATGTTCTCATTAAGGACACTTTGTATTATTTGCATGGATAAAAGTGTCTGCTAAATGACTAAATGTGGTGACCCCTGTGCTGGACATTACAATGATGAACTGACACTTAAAAGAGCTCAGAGTTTGTGTTTTTGACCAGGAATGAGAAGTGTCATTGAACAGCATTGTGAAGCTTGTGAGTCTCGGAAAAAGCCTGTTCCTCAGCGAAGGGCAACACTCCAGTCTATTAGGGCTGTGAGACCTTTTCAGTTTGTATGTTCTGATATCACAGAACTCCCTGTCACGTCCAGTGGTAATATGTATGTGTTGGTGGTGCAAGATCATTTTACTAAATATGTCAACGCATTTCCTATGGTGGATCAAAAAGCCGATACAGTGGCACGGTTGTTGTGTAAACAGTACATACCTGAACACGGTGTTCCGTAAGAATTAGCCTCTGATCAGGGACGTCAGTATGAGTCAGAGATTTTTCAGGATATCTGTAAGAGATTAAAAATAAAAAAGAGGAGAACTACGCCTTACCACCCTCGTGGTAACGGCATGGTTGAACAGTTTTTTTAAATTACCAGGACAATGCATATTAACAACAGTACGCCTGTAACATGCCAGAGTTAGCCAATGCCTAATTTTGATCTGTAGTCCTGTTTGCCAGTTGTACAGTGGCACCCTAGGGAAAGTACAATTTAAAAAGTTTGCATGTAAATACAGCTGTGTTTGTCTGCTACAGCATAGCTGCAGTAGACGAGAATTATGAAAATGTAAAATCTCACTAAAATTAGTTCTGAAAAACGTACTCGGTTACTAACGTAACCTCGGTTCTCTCTAGAAGAGGGAACGAGTGTTGCGTAAGCTAGCTTACGCTATGGGAAAATCCCTTTTCTCGAAAATACTGAAGCCAAAAATTATAGATAATTTTGTATTATTTAAAAACGCATGTTACTACAGCCCGTAGACCCAGGCGAGGCAGCTCGCACGCCTTGTAGACTTGGAATTAAGCCTTTTCCCTGTTATTATTTGATTCACGGGACCGGTTACCAGTTATCTTGCCAAGAAAAATCTTTATTATTATATGTCAGGAGAGAAACTTGAGAAGATGTTGTAGTCATGCCAGGTCTGTGTGTTTCCGTGTTTCTCTGCTGTACTACAGTAATATTGATCTTATATACATCACAGAGAGACTTTCAGCTTCCTTGTAAGGTAGAAAAACATGTTAACCTAATGCTTACACATGGTACAATCCACTATACACACTAAGAAACTATTTCTTCAGTGTATACATTAGTGGTATATACATTAGTGGTATACAAATGGTACATTTGCATCAGTTGAAAGATTCATTTCCTTGCAAAGAGCATACCAACTGTATGAATTTGAAGTATCATCATTTTAACATCTCTGCTAAGTGAACATGGCATACCTGTGACGATCCGGTATGAGACGCCCCGTTGATTCCCTGAGTGGTGCCACCTGGATGACCTAATCAGTCTGTCCTTCAAAAGGAGCCTTTGCTTGCTCATCGGGGCTCCTTATTTTATTTAGTTTACGTTGCTGGTTTGTGTTTTTGTGACATCTAGAGACATACATTACCTATATTACATTACTTCTCACGCCATTTCATGCCTACACTGTACTCTACACCACTGATCTGACTGATGCCATATTCACACCTGTTTGGTTTAGTTTCGGTTCTTCTCTGTTAATAAATGTTGCGGTAAAAGTAACCGTAATGTGTGTCCCTTTCTTTGTTGTGGCTTTTTTTGGAGCCAGGTCGATTTTGCAAAATATAAGCAAAATATAACTCTACCAGCTCCCCTCCCTGTGCCTGTGTCTAGAATATGATCCTTAAACGCATGTGTACATGCAATCTATAGTCTAACTCATGCATTTAAACTTCATAAGATAATAGACCCATAATAAAAGATACATAATAATGAAATTATATTAAAAGATTAAATTTTAGTCTTCAGGCCTATTGGCTGCTCTGCGGCAACTTGCCGCAACCTTTCGGCAAGCTGCCTGTGACGTAAGCACCAATGAGGGCGCTGGCGCCCTCAGTCGTCACGGCCCGCCAGAATGGGCGTGGCTCATGCCTATATAAGCCAGACCCCGATAGGGTGCTCTTTGGTTTTTCATTGACTGAAGCGATACCAGGTCGCAGCACAAGCACGACAGGGTTACGCAACACTCGTTCCCTCTTCTAGAGAGAACCGAGGTTACGTTAGTAACCGAGTACGTTCTTTTACGAGAGTACTCTGGTGTTGCGTAAGCTAGTTTACGCTACGGGAACCCAATGTAAAACGCCATGCGCGCTGAGAATGGTCCACAACATATTCCCAAGGGCATGTGCCCGGGGCTCATATGATAGGTGGGTAATGACAAAGCCGACGAGAAGTGGGCCTTAGAGCAAAATAGAAGGCGACACAGTCGCCCAATGAATGAATAGGTGCTTAACACAGTGTAACAGTCAGGGTAGACCTTAGCCGGCCTGAACTGTAGAATGACAGCTGGATTGAGCACAGTCCACTCTGTATAGGAATGCCAATGCATATCACACAGTCTGGTCGGAACCGAGTCGGGCAGAACTGCAGATACCTTGTTTAGACTGACAACAATCTAGCCCACTGGTCTTCAATCCTGCTCCTGGAGGGCCACTGTCCTGCAGAGTTTAGTTCCAACCCTAATCAAACACACCTCAGCCGGGAAAAGCAGTGGGGCCTGAAGATATTGGGCCCAGACTGTTGAAGACATGTTCTACCCAGCTGAGTGGTATTCTTACATACCAGTTTAACCTAAGTCTGCACCTACAAAAGGTCCCGAAACTGGAAAACATCTTGTTTGATTCCAATTCCAAAGAAGAGAAATCCATCTAACCATAATGATTACAGACCTGTAGCACTCACCTCACATATCATGAAGATGTTCGAGAGACAGGTCCTTTCTTACATCAAGGCCTGTATGTCAAATTACGTGGATCCGTTGCAGTTTGCATACCAGTCCAACATGGGTGTGGATGATGCCCTTATTTACATGCTACAAAGAACTTATGTACATCTGGACACTCCTGATGCATCTGTGAGGTTCACATTTTTTGACTTCTCAAGCGCCTTCAATACGATTCAGCCCCGACTGTTGTGTGAGAAGATGAGGAGGATGCAGCTGGATTCATCATTGGTCCAGTGGTGTATGAACTATTTATCCAGTAGACCACAGTACGTGCGTCTGCAGAATAGTGTCTACAATACTATTCTGAGTAATACGGGGGTGCCGCAAGGAACCGTGCTGGCCCCGTTACTGTTCACTATCTATACAGCAGACTTCTAGTACAATAGTGGCACTTGCTTCCTCCAGAAATTTTCAGACGATACGGTCGTTGTTGGCCTAATTAAAGGAGGTGAGGAGGAGTACAGGAGAACTATTAAGGAGTTTGTGGGTTGGGGAGACCACAACCATCTCCAACTTAACATCTCAAAAACAAAGGAGATGGTTGTGGATTTTAGGAGGAGGAAGAAGACACCGTTAATCCCAATTGCCATCCAGGGCAGTGAAGTGGAGATGGTTTCCAGTAGGGGTGTGCATTGGCACTGCCCTCACAATTCGATTCGATTACGATTCACCAGGTAACGATTCGATTCAATTCGATTCTACGATGCATTGCGATGCATCAAAATTCTACTGCACACAACAGGGCAAATTTTTCATCAGTCATGAGGCAATACAAGCAGTCATATATTGAACAACAGATTTTATTGGCTGCTATGTGTGTATTATCACTCTCCTGTATCTTTGACATAAATGTCATTAAACAAAATAAAATTGAATGGTAGGCTAGGCTACAGGGTATTGTATATGGCATTTTCAAACCTGAAAAAGAAAACACAAATCACTGCTTTCTAGGGCTGTAATCTCCCAGTCGATTAGTCGATTGTTGGTCGATACGTTCTGGCTTGACCAAAATTCTGATTGGTCGTTTTTTTGCCGCGTTCATTTCATCAGTTTTGCCGCGTTCATTTCATCAGTTTTGCCGCGTTCATTTCATCAGTTTTGCCGCGTTCATTTCATCAGTTTTGCCGCGTTCATTTCATCAGTTTTGCCGCGTTCATTTCATTCATTTTGCGCGTTCATTTCATCAGGTGGAAAGCACTAATTGCTAATGGAGGTGTTTTCAGAGCACCCCTGTTTCACAGGTAACAGTCTGTCTTCAGAACACCCCCCTTGTTTTCACTTCTTTTGGATTAGCCCAACCCACCGGAGAAGAGAGACAGATTGAAGAAAGTAGGCTAGAAGGTTTGCTGAATATTATTTATTTAATTGAGAGACCGTTTAATTCATAGTCAGTCCTCCTCTACCATGTCAACAAAGACATCGGCGGTGTGGCAGCATTTTTTTTTTTAGAAGACGGAAAAAAAATATTGGAGCCCAATGCGCAGTGCCCGTTTGTATTAGTTTTGAGCCTATGCTTTATTTTTCAGTTATGCACTTTATTTCATTTTTGCTCTTGATCTGGTTTGTTTAATAAATATAATTTTTTTATTCAAATGGACGTGCCTTTTGTGTTTAAGAGTAAAAGCTTTATGTTAGTCTATTCGTGTCTCAGCCGCGAAGCTGCGCTCCTGTGTTCAGCCCACTGATCTATATAATGACATTCATATAGATCAGTGGTTCAGCCTCGTCTTGTCTATAACGTTAATGGACGTTAACTTCGTAGAATCCCATTAACTTCGTAGAATCCGAAATGTGCCCAGATATCCGCTTTTCCAAGCTTTAGGTGCGTTTTTAATTACCCGTCTATCGCGGTCATCTCCCTCCGCCTCAGCCATCTTGATTGTTGTTGTTGTTATGCCCACGAAAGTAACTTTATTGTCCAACTCAAGGCCAGAAAATAAACAGTGACATAATCGATTATGGCACTTTGCCGCATCGATGCTGAATCGTGCATATCCCGCATTGCGATGCATCGCCGAATCGATTATTGTTGACACCACTAGTTTCCAGTCACAGATATCTCGGTGTACAGCTTGATGATAAGCTGGACTGGAAGAGCCACATGGAGACAGTGTATAAGAAGGGTCAAAGCCGACTTTATTTTCTAAGAAAGCTGAGGTCATTTAACATCTGCCGTCCTCTACTGTGTAACGTCTATCAGACAGTGGTGGCAAGTGCTCTGTTCTTTGCTGTGGTGTGCTGGGGAGAGGGTGCTCGCGTGGGAGATCTAAATCGAGTCAACAAATTGATAAAGAAAGCAGGCTCGGTTGTAGGGACTGAATTTGATATGATCCAGCACGTGGCGGAGAAAAGAATACTCTCTAAACTAAAATCAATCATGGACAATTCCTTACATCTAATCTATGCTCTTGGGGTGATCAACAAGAGCACCTTCAGCCAAAGATTGATTGCACCAAAGTGCAAGTCTGAACGTGCCAGGAAGTCGTTTGTACCAGCGGCCATCAGAATGTTTAATGTGTTATGAATATTCACGTTACTGAATATTCTATATTAATTTTTGTTATTAAATATTCTGTACTGAATATGCATCTGTTACTGAATATTCTATATATGTATTATTATTATTTTTTTCTCTTTTTTTTTTTTTTTTTTTCTGAGTGTTAAAGCTGCCGTGACAATATAATTTCCTGCAAAGGATCAATAAAGTATCAACAGCAAACAAACAAACAAACCTGAATCAGTTCATCAATCTCTTCAGGATTGCTTGAAAATACAAAGGCAGGTGTGCTGAAGCAGGTTGGAACTAAACTCTGCAGGACAGTGGCCCTCCAGGAGCAGGATTGAAGACCATTGATCTAGCCTGTAGGGCGGGAACTTCTAGGTTGTAGAACCTTATAAATGTAGACGGGGAGGCCCAGCCTGCCGCCATACAAATATCTTGAAGTAAGACACCCCTGGACCAGGCGAATGAGCTCTAACGCCCAAAGGGCAATGAAGGCCTTTGGATGTATATACCAGCGCGATAGCATCAACTATCCACCTGGAAAGGCTCTGTTTCAAGGTAGCCAGACCTTTAGCGTGGCCACCAAAAGAAACGAAGAGCTGTTCTGACTGTCTGAAGGCAGCAGAACGTTCAACGCAAACTCTCAACGGCTTGACCGGGCAGAGAAGATTCACGTCAGTCTCGCCGTCAGACCCAGGGAGAGCTGAAAGGGAAATAACTTGCGCTCTGAAAGGAGTAGCCAGCACCTTGGGGACATAACCATGTCTTGGTTTGAGGATGACTTTGGAGTCATTAGGCCCAAACTCAAGGCACGTAGCACTCACAGTGAGCGCGTGCAGGTCACCCACCCGTTTGACCAAGGCGAGAGCCATCAGGAAAGGGGTTTAAAGTGAGAGATACTTTAGTCCCACAGACTGTAGTGGTTCAAAAGGGTTACCTATCATGGCCTCTAGGACTGTGGAAAGGTCCCTCTCACAGAGAGCGCGTGTAGGTCACACACCCGTTTGACTGAGGCGAGAGCCATCAGGAAAATGGTTTTGGGTGAGAGATACTTTTGTCCCACAGATTGTAGTGGTTCAAAAGGGTCACCTTTTTTATGGCCTCTAGGACCATGGAAAGGTCCCAGACGGGAACTGAAGGGGGTCGAGGAGGGTTCAACCTCCTAGCTCCTTTAAGGAAGCGGACGATAAGTTCGCTCCTTCCTAGTGGCTGGCCATGCATTGGATTTACAAACGTAGCTATGGCCGACACGTACACTTTGAGCGTGGAGGGGGACCTGCACTCATCCAACAGCTCTTGTAGAAAGGAGAGAACCTCCGTCACCCCACAGTATTGTGGATCCATGTTTTGGGTTGAACACCAGCCAGAGAACACTGACCACTTGGAAGCATAGAGCCGTCTAGTAGAGGGCGCTCTAGCCTGTGTAATCGTGTTTAACACTCCTACTGGGAGGTCAGCGGGTATCCAAACGTGCGGAGCCCAAAGCTCGGGGCGTGGATGCCAATCGCGCCCTTGGCCTGGGAGAGGAGATCGCTTCTCACCGTAATCGGCCATGGGGCCGTGCTCATTAGCTGCATCAGCTCCGGGAACCACACTCGGTTCTTCCAAAGCGGCACTACGAGGAGCACAGAGCATTTGCTCTCTCTGATTCGTTTTATTACCTGTGGTAACAACGTAATCAGTGGAAATGCATAGAGCGGGCAGCTGGGCCAGTCGTGGGCCAGCGCGTCCCTGTTCTTTGTGAAGAATATTGAGCAATGAGCGTTGTCTTGTGACGTGAAGAGGTCGACTTCTGCTCTGCCAAACATGTCCCACCGCGACTGAACTACCTGAGGGTGAAGGGACCATTCCCCTGGGGGAACATTGTCTCTGGACAGCATGTCCGGACCCACGTTCAGAGGGCCCGGCACATGCGCCGCTCTCATGCAGCGAGCGCAGATTGTGCTGAGACCACACGAGGACGCGTTCCACCAACGCGATCTGAGACCGCCCTGGCGGTTTATGTAGGACACCACCGACATGTTGTCCGTGCGGACTAAGACATGGTGGTCCTTTAAGGGGAGAAAATACCCCAAAGCGTTCTCGACCGCTTTCATCTCCAGACAGTTTATGTGCAAGCACTTCTCTCGGCCTGACCACAGGCCAAAAGCCGGCCTGCCCTCGTAGAGGGCGCCCCAACCTGATCGCTGTACAGGGCAGCTTTTTATTTCTCATCTCCATGAATATATCTAGTAGTAAAGCTAATGCAAGGGCTAGAAATCAATTAATTCTTTGCTGATACTTCCTTGTCATTATGGAGAGCACAGTTTGCACCGCTTTCTCCTTTTTACAAGCGCGTGCTTTCCCGTTGCGTCTGTCGTTGCTATGCAACCATGAACGGCCCCTTATGGCAACGTGATATTAGCCTATCCAAACTATATCCACATGTGGCTCTTTCCTCCTTTCTTATCAACAAGTGGATTCAGAGCATTAGTAGCGCCGCCGGTCGCCATGTCTCAGTGTTTTTATTAAAGAGGACGCAACAGTGCACCTTTCGGACAGCGAATTAATAACTGTTTTTTGTGCAGAAATAATCAGTATGGGTATTATCACCTTATTTCAGCAAAAAAAAAAAAAAAAAATTCACAAACCACGCATAAATATCATTATCTCAAAACTACAAACTTTTACATACATGCTGCTGATATACTATTGTAGCAGAGTTTGTGCTGAATACAGTGTAATAAGACTTTAGCCATGAAAATGTCACAAGTAACACAAATAAGCGCAAATGTCAGAGCATGTCAGAACACCTCCAGGACCCAGAAAACACCTCAGACCCCAGAGGGTTAAATACAAACCACTTGTCACTTGCAGAACCGCTGTCCAGGCCCAGTCCTCAACCACTGCTTTTCCTGTACTCTACCTGCACTCAATACACACACATACACACAAAACTACAAAAACAACAACAAATTACACCAGTCCCAATAAAAACCCTGCCGACTTACGCCAAATGTAGCCCCTAGGGGGCCTTTTTGTACCAGTCACAAGTTGATAACCAACAATCTGAATTTTAGATGTTTACAAGCAGGCTATCCCAATAAAGGGAAATAAAATGAGAGAGGGACTGGAGTATTATAAAAAATAAAAACTATTTATTTTATTCAAGTTAGACACACACATGAAAAACAGACATTAGGCCTCTGGGCAACAAATTCAGGGACGGGGACAACAAAGTGCAAAATCAAAGTGTTTGAATAAATAGCACTCAATAGAAATTCAGCAAGACTCAAACACACACAGAATAAATATGGCACATTACAAATCATATGCACACAAAAGCAAAAAAGTAATCTTACACTCAACAAACCAGTTGCCACACAACACAATTGTTACCGTTGAAACACGCAGACACAATTCGTAGCCGGTAATGGCTCGTGAAGACAGGGAGCTGGATGTAACCACGACACTGAATAACTGCACAAACACCAGGTCAAAATCAACTCGTACAACCAACCAAGATTCCAAGGAACCAAGAGTCTGTAGCAAAACACTGATCAGAGAAACCACCAGCATGCTGGATTTAAAGGTGCAGCGCCAAACGACCACCACCTGATTCAATCAAGGTGCAATTTCCACTGCCTACATCCTACCCGCTACATAATGATGCATTTAAAAGTTAATGGCTAAACGTATCTTTACAAAAGTTCATAATGCTGCTGCAGATGCAATATAATGTAGAGAATTTTGAATAAATACATTTTCGTCAGGTTAGATACTGATAATTAATCACTCAAACACCTACCTCTCTACATAACCGCCGGACACGCGAAGTCCATGTCTGTAGTTTTTTTTTACACTTTTAACTCGTGTTTGTAGTTCTAACCGAATCCTCGTCCAACGCGTGATGGGTTGTGGGCAATATTAGCCGTTAGAGTGTGCATCGATCTGCACTTCGGATTCTGACCGGAAATACTAGACCATCCGGGTATCTTTGGAACACTTATTTCAACATACTACGATTTGAGACATACTAATTCTACTTTCAAATACTATTTCAGATGGTTTGTATGTGAATTGGGACGCAGCAATTGTCCTTAATTTACCAATCGCAAAGTCCCGCCCCCTTTAGTTACTGTTGCTATGTCCGACAAGCTACACCGCTCTCACGCCACACCATGTTCTCACGCAGTGAAAAATACATTGCGGAGCAAAGAGGACACTGACAACGCACTGACAGACAGGACAGACCAGGTTACTTTTGATATTAAACAAAGTCTCACCTTTCAAATTTGGTCATTTTTTAAAAGACATTTAAAGGTGCTGTATGGAGTTTTCAGCGGCATCTAGCGGTGATGTTTCAGATTGCAACCAATACATTTACAAGCGAGTGCGCGTGCGCGTGCTTTCTTTTGTTTTTTATTATTATGTGGAGTCTGTGTTGTGCTAGTCGTTTCCTAGTTTTAGCAGACTCCATGTCATAAAGTTGCAGTGTCGTCGCTGTTGAGTGCAAAGTCAGTAGACGAGGCAAGAGGCGAGACGCTCGGGAGCGCGCATGCAGGTCTCAGTCACGTCACTGGATTTCACGGCAAATCCGACCCGGAGCATCACATAAATAGGAATACTTTCTTTCAGAGGTAATAGCAAAACCCGCCAAGTGGATAATTTTTATTGTGAGATTACAACCTCTTCACACACAGGTAATAAAAAATGGATTCATTTTAGTAGAAAAACTCCATACAGCACCTTTAAACAATAAATACCGTTTTGTGGCTCTTTAATGTGTCTGACAGATCGCTGTAGAGCATCCGTTAAAGCTGCTTGTGAACCGATCATCTCTTCCTTCTAGTTAATTTATAGCATCAAATAAACATGAATGAACATAAGGAATGTTGTTTTAACCACGGAAAGGCGTCAGTACACTCCTTTTTTCAAGTTCAAATCCTCCCATGTTAATCTACTAACCCTCCTGACTGCTTTGTCGGACAAAATGGCGGATGGCGAAGTATGATTGGTCAGATCACCTGTCAATCAAGCTCCCTGCGAAGGGTCAATTGCAGCGGTGATTGGTGAAAGTTGACAGTGATTAGAATTCGGAGGAGTGTGATTGCTGCTTGTGTAGAGGAAGAATCTGGCGACTGGCGTGGGCGTGATACATGTCGTACCCCAGTATCAGAGAAAGACAAAAAAACTAATTCATAACTCAAACACAGTAACAATTTAAATGCCATTTAATTTTGTACATGTGCATGTGAAACATCCTTTCCTTTTATTGTTCATTTTAAATATGACTACTGTCTCCTTCAAGTTCTACAAGGCAGACAAATTTGGGGCAGCAATTTATCATGCAGTGATTCAAGTATTGTTACTTGCCTCATTCTTATGTTGCTCATTTAGCTGTTTATTACAAATACATGCCTTGATTATTGTTTTTACCTTTTTTGCATTATTCTGTAAGGTCAGGTGTAGTATAAAATATCACAGCTCTCTGACCTCCCCCTAACATCTGTCCATAAAAGTTATAATAAATTAAACAATATTTTTATTTTTATAGCTACCCAAAATAATTGCACATTCACATAGCATTTGAGCAGCGCTAGAAAATACTGCAGAAAAGCTGGGGTCATGACCTTTCATCCCATAGCAAAGTGTGGGTACTTTTATGACATTATATAACTGCATAATGCTGAAATGTAGTTAAACTGCTGTTGACTCCGACAGAGTGATGAAACTGCACACCAAGCACCCTGCTGTTAGACTATGAATCTTTGATGGGCAGTTAGCACTGCATAAAGAGAGCTGGCACAGTTTCTGACAGGCCTGCTGGCAAAACATTACAATCTTCATGAAATGTGTAATCTGCACTACCACCATTGTCACCTGTTGAGTAATAAAAATGCCATCTCCGCGTTGCCTTTACATTTGAAATCCTTTAGTTCTCGCTATCTCCAAAAAGCCAAGCCAATGTTGATTCTGGTTTTATTACGAGCTCTGTTGCAGTCTCTTTTTGCCAGCAGTCTCTCCTCTGTTCTGTGTTATTTTAAAAGGGGTGATCCCCGGAGTTTAGAGATTTAGCGTGCTCATGTCAACCTTTTTCACGCGTGACAACTAACCTATGCCACTCCCACACCATACACGCATCAAATTAGCTGGAGCAACTTTTCTCTATTTACAGATATGTAATAACTGCACATAATGTGATAAGTGTAAAATTTTTATTGTAAGAAAATGTTCATAATGAAATAATTTTCTCAAAACGTTCTAAAATCTTGAGCTCATATAATGTAATATAAATTTTTACATTATATTTTAATTTATATTAACTTATAAATTTAATTTATAAACTCACCAAAAACATTTTCATAATTGTAATAGCTTTTAAAACATTTTTCTTTTTTGCATTCCCTTACAGTACATTTTAAAAATCTAAATCCAGTCTTAAACTACATGTGAAATAAATCACTCAAAAGTGACATAAAGCACCCAATAATCTCTCTCTTACAACTAACAATCATGTACAGTGGTTATACAAAAAAAGTTCACACACCCCTGTTAAAACGGTTTGATTTTGTCATATAAAAAAGAAAGAAAGTAGGCAGGTTAAGACTGGATTTAGATTTTTAAAATGTACTGTAAAAGAATACCAATGATTTGTTTAAAAATAATAACAATAATAATAATGATAATGATAATAATTGCATGAATACTTAAATCTGTTGCATTTCACAGGTGGTTTAAGAATGGATTTAGATTTTTTTTTAAAGTACTGTAATGGAATACAAATATTTAAAAAAGTGTTTTAATGTTTTAAAAGCTATTACAATTATACAAATATGACCTGTTTTTGGTGAGTCTATTATGTAATACATTTGTCATAAAATAAAATTGTTATTACATTATGAGCTCATGATTTTATTCCATTTTGAGAAAATTATTAGGCTATATTATGAACATTTTATTAAAAACGCATCATGGGGATCACCACTGAACAATGGAGACAGAGGATCGGACGATATTTCCAACCAGCGTCCAAAGGAAAGTGCAATATGGCCTCAATTAACCTTCAGTATGGTATGCTACGGGTCGGATTACGCCTGGCGGTAGCTGTTGGCCTTCTCTTAATCCTAGCGGGCGATGTGGAAAAGAATCCCGGCCCTGGGAGAGGAAAGCGCGGTGGAGTTCCAGACACGATGTTCAGGTCGGAGAGAGCAACCTGACAGACAACATTGTTTGGTGAAACGGCTGGCTTAGAATCACATACACCTTCACTAATTGAGTCCCTTCAAAAAGAAGTAAAGGACTTAAGAGAGCTCGTTGAAAAGTGCGTGGAGTCCGTTGAGAGACTCGAGCATGTAAACGCTGAACTTCGGGAAAGACACGATCGCATGGAAAATCAGAATAGACGAGATAATCTTGTCTTCTATGGCGTTCCGGAATCGGAACGGGAAACGTGGGAAGAGAGTGAAAAGAAGGTTCGGGACCACGTTACCAAATATTTTGATCTGGGCAGAGCCAAAAGCGACGTGGAACTCCCGATTGAACGTGCTCAACGGGTTGGGAAGAGATCGCCTGCGAGAGCGCGACCGGTGGTTGTGCGTTTCACCAGGTGGAAGGATAAAGATAAGATCTTGCAGAAAACACGAGAATGGCGTGAACGAGGTGGCAGTGAGGATGATGGATCTAATGGGCGAATTCGGGTGTCAGAGGACTTCAGTACTCGAGTGCGTGAGATACGGAGAAAGTTGATTCAATACATGCAAACTTTTCGTCTAAATCAACCTAACACAAGGATGTCGCTTCGTTTTGATAAACTACTTGTGGACGGTAGAGTTTTCACTTATGACAACGAGTCAGAGTCCGTGGTTGAAATTGGACTGAATAATAAAGATACACTCGACACTCGTGCAAGGGTAGGATGACGGCCTCGGCCCAGATGAACTTACAATGATCTCATGGAATGTTCAAGGGTTAAAGACGAAGTTAATAACAATGAGTTGATGGATACTTTACGTGGCAAATCTATTATTTGCTTGACTGAAGTGTGGGCAAAAGATGAGTCTGAGTTTGGTCATTTATTAGCTGGTTACACATGTTTTTGTCTTGTGCATAAGCGTGTGGCAACTTTTGGACGTAACATTGGAGGTATATGTGTATATGTACATGACTCTATTGTGAAATATTTCTCTCGAATTTGTAAACAAGCAACTGACTGTATATTTTTATACTCTGACAAAGAGAGTGGATTATTTGGAGAAAATATTGTCTTTGCCTTTTCGTATATTTTTCCCGAGGGATCTAGTTCATATAGAAATAGAGAAGAGAAAAATGGTATCAATTCTCTGGAAAATTATATTTTAAGTGTGCGTGACCAAGTAGGGGAAGATGTACAATTAATTATCTCAGGAGACTTTAACGCTAGAACAGGTAATGAATGTGACTATATTGAGTGCGATGATTCTGAATATATAGCATGTGGAAAATATTACACCAATGATTATTTTAAATTGAATAGAAAATCAAAAGATAAGGTTGTTAATACTTTTGATCGTTGTCTTTTGAATATGTGTCGTAGTTTAAATATTCACTTTGTAAATGGGCGAGTTGGAAAAGATACTGATGGTGACGTTACATTTGTGTCTGCAGCTGGATGCAGTGTGATTGATTATTTCATAATATCCAGTGAACTATTTGCACATGTTAGGGATTTTGAGATTCTACAGGTGGATATTTCTGATCACTTTCCATTATTGTACACTATGAGAGCAAATAGGATTGATTCAAGTATTAAAATGAAGAATGACAGATCGCTAGACCCTGGATAAGATTTAAATGGGGAATTGAAGGTGAGAGACAATTTCTACAAAGATTATCTTATTTATTGAATGAGAACTTTTTTTTTTATAACTTTTTTATTGCAGTAGTTAAGAAAATAATAATGTAACTACAATGATTTTGACAGATTGTTTACATGAAGCAGGAAAATATTTGATTAATAAATTTACGTCAAAAAGTAAACAACCAAAGTGGTGGGATAAAGATTGTTCAGCTCAAAAATTTGTAAAGAATGTCGCTTTAAATCGATTCAGAAGACCAGGTAATGTGTGCAATTTGAACAGTTATGTTCTCGAGAGGCAACATTTAAAAAATGTATGTAATAGTAAGAAAAAGCAGCACAGTTCTTATGTTTTAGACAATGTGTTACAGAATGACATGAATACACAACAGGAAGAAAATCAAAAGTCATGGAAAATCTAACATAAAAGAAAATAATATTAAGGATGACAAATGGTTAGAATATTTTATGAGGTTATTGTCCGATTTAAAATTTTATATGGATGAAGCCCGCATAGTCGCTACAGAGTTGGACAAGGCCGAGAGGGCTCTGGTTAAAGCAACAAAGTGGCTCACATACTTGGAGGAAAAGACAGAGGACCTGGAAAACCGCGGGAGGAGGAAAAATATCCGGCTGTTTGGTCTCAGGGAGGGAGCTGAGGGTAAGCGTCCTCTTTTAGACTTTATAACCGATATGTTACCCCAGTGGCTGGGCTGCGAACCCGACAGAGTATTCATACTGGAAAGGGCCCACCGTACCCTGGCCTCAGTAGTTCCCAACCAGAACCGAGCCGTCCTCCTTCGCTTTCTCAACTATCAGGATAAAGAATTCGTCCTGCGCTCTACAAGACAACGGGACATTGCACATGACGGATCCAAACTCGCATTCGTCCAGGATTTATCAGCGGAGACGATCCGACGAACACGGGAGTTCAACGCTGTAAAAAAGCTGTTTGTTGACATGGGAACCTTCCGAGGATTTCACCTCCAACCGTGCAGGCTAAGAGTGCTACACAACGGGAAAATCCAGTTGTTCTCCTCCCCACAAGAGGCTGAGGAATTCTACCGCAAAACCTCTGCCAAATAGCCTACACATGACCAGGTTTGAATTGAATCGTTTTTCATATGTGGAGAGGGGTGAGTGCATTAATAACCTAAAAAATAAGGTTTTATTCTATTTTATTTATTTTCTACCTGCACTCCTGCTGTTGAGTAGAGTGAAGTATCACCCAAGAAGCTAAGCTTTAACTTTATTGTTATTTTTTTATTTTTTATTTTTTTGCCAGTTCTCCTGCACAGAGATACTGCCATTTTCTTAACAAGATGTGCATTGTTGACTGATAGCTGTTACTTGCCGGTCAACTTGAGGGTGTTACCTGTTCCAGTGGGGTTGCCTTGTCGTTTGGGGACTAGGCTAGTGGTTTGGGGAGGCGGGGAGGCGGGGAGGGGGTGGGTAGAGGGGGGCCCTCATGCTCTACCTATGTTATATATATTCTTTCTTTTATTAGTTTGTTAGTTTTATATAGTTTTTCTTTCTCCTTTTACTAAATCATGGTCTCATGAAACCAATGTAGCAGGCAAAACTCTGTATGTCTAGTACACTTAATGTAATAACGTTTAATGTCAGAGGCCTTGGCCACCCAATTAAGCGGAAGAGAGTTCTTACATTTCTAAAAAAAGAAAAAGTAGACATAGCTTTCCTTCAGGAAACTCATCTGTCCAATGAGGAGCACAAAAAACTCAAGAGAGATTGGGTCGGGCAAGTTTATTTCTCTAGCTTTACTAGCAATAAGAGGGGAACAGCAATACTTATTCATAAAAAAATACCTTTCATATTAAAGGAGCAATATAGCGACTATGTTGGCAGACTAATACTAATCAGGGGGATGCTATATGGACAAGAACTGACATTACTAAACGTATATGCACCAAACGAAGATAACCCTAAATTCATGATGGACACGATCACCCTATTTAATCAATATAATACAGACTTTGGAATAGTTGCTGGAGATTTTAATTGTCATATGGATAGTAACTCCAAATCCTCAACCACACTGTCTAACCCAAACGCTTCTAAGACTCTGAGGTTAGCCTCGGCTGATGTAGGCCTGGTCGATGTTTGGAGGGAACTTAATCCTACAAGAAAAGACTACACTTTCTATTCGGCTAGACACAAATCATACTCCCGGTTAGATCTATTTTTTTTTTACCACAGAATCATCTCTCATCCATAGTTTCATGTGATATAGGGCCCATTCTTATATCAGACCACTCACCAGTTTACCTGCGGTTATACCTCCCCCAGCAGACAAATCAAACCAAACAATGGAGATTTAATGCCTCCCTACTCACAAACTCTGAGGCTTGTAATAATATTAGAAAATGGTTAGAGCAGTACAGACAGGATAATGCGCTCTCCCCAGTTACTCCGGCAGTGATGTGGGATGCAGCTAAAGCTGTAATTAGGGGTCAGGTGATCTCTTGCGCATCTGCGAAAAAAAATCTATTATTAAACAAACAGAACAACTTAAGAAAGAGTTAATTAATTTGGAACAATGCCATAAACGCTATACTACAGAGGAAAACCTGAGAAAACTAAATGCAGCCAGAACTAATCTTAATCTCATTCAAACAGAACATATCAAAAAACTTCTATTCTTTACCAAACAGCAATATCATGAATATGGTAACAAGCCAAGTAGACTTTTAGCCTATCAACTCAAAAAAGAACATGCAGAAAACATAATAAAGTGTACACGTAATGCGGCAGGCCAGTTGAAATATGATACACAATCAATTAAGTCCTCATTTCTTGATTTTTATACACAGCTTTACGCGTCAGAAAATCCTTCCGCAACAGATATCCACAGATTTTTGGAAAAAGTATCCCTACCCTCTATCTCAGAGGATGAGAAGGAGCAGTTGAGCGCTCCATTCACCCCAGAGGAGGTGCTACAAGCAATCAAATCAATGCCCTCCAGGAAAGCTCCAGGATTAGACGGATATTCTGTAGAATTCTATAAGGCTTTCTGGGTACAAATCGAGCCACTTTTCATGCCCATGGTCACTGATTTCTTTGAAAATGGCATTCTTCCTGACACTATGAAGACAGCACTAATATCTTTAATACACAAGAAGGACAAAGATGTGTTACGGAAGCAGACGGACAACAAGGTAAATAGTGATTATAAAGTTTAATTAAACAGCAGAGTATCAGGATAACTCAACGTGCAGAAATGGGTGAGAATCAGAGTTCAGATATGGAGAATTCTTCAGTGCAATCCGTGAATGAATAATAGAGATTTCCTTTGCAGGAACGGCGGGAGGAGATTTCCAGAGTGGATTCAAACTTCGTTAGAAGAGGCTGACGGCACACACTCACGCACCACTTGACTGGACTGAATGGCTTACGGCTCGCACCCCACTGAAGAGAAGATCTGGACAGACTGGAATCGGCACAGAGAACTGGTAAGTAAACACAGGTAAGTTTAGTTAGTGACACTCGTAGAGAGAAGCAATATGAGTCCACTTCGTATGAACGAGCCCGGACAATGAGAGGTGCGTGGTGTGTGCTTATGAAGCAGAGTGGTTGATGGG
Organism: Phoxinus dragarum; assembly: GCA_033366665.1. NCBI lineage: Eukaryota > Metazoa > Chordata > Actinopteri > Cypriniformes > Leuciscidae > Phoxinus > Phoxinus dragarum. The sequence continues at coordinate 99,793 of JARPMJ010001204.1, read as the reverse complement.
GTGCAGATGTGTCACGTTAGAACTCAGGTGACTGTGATCGCTGGGTGATTGTGGTGGAAGAACCTGGCCAATCCGTGACAAGATGCTGCTGAATGCGCATCATTTCGCCCAATTTCATTACTTCCAGTTGACTTTAAGATATTATCAAAATTAATCGCACTCAGGCTGGAAAACCTGTTGCCCCAGATTATTAATCCTGATCAGTCCAGTTTTGTGAAGGCACGCTATGCATCTGACAATATCCGGAGGCTATTAAATATAATTGACCACTCGGCCCTGCACAAGAGAACAGCCCTACTACTTTCGCTTGACGCAGAAAAAGCGTTTGATAGAGTTGAGTGGCCATATTTGTTTGCCGTTCTGAAGAAATTTAATCTTGGAGAAAAATGTATTGGGTGGGTCAGAAATATGTATAGCAACCCACAAGCCCAAATATGTATAAATGGCACCCTGACTGAAAAAATTTGATTTGTTTAGAGGCTGCCGGCAGGGATGCCCTCTATCTCCGTTTTTATTTAACTTTGCAATTGAACCACTCGCAGAAGCCATACGGGCTAATGAAGAGATTGCGGGTATCAATATCGGGAAAACACAGAACAAAATTTCAATATATGCGGATGACATAATCCTATACTTAACCATCCCTGAGCGATCAATCCCAGCAGTATTAGACCTTATCACTAAATTTGGAACAATATCAGGCTATAAGATTAATTTGACAAAATCCAATGCATTATTAATTAACTCGTCAGTTTCTAATAGACTCAGAGCAATCTCACCTTTCACCTGGGCCCAAAGCAGCTTTAAATATCTTGGGGTGAATGTGGCTCTGAAACTCAAGGATCTTTACCTCATAAATTACATTCCATTGCTTAAAAAGATTAAGGAGGATTTAGAACATTGGAAAATGCTCCCCATCTCGTTTCTTGGACGAATTAATGTAATTAAAATTAATGTTTTGCCCCGTTTTAGCTACTTATTTCAGTCACTGCCCTGTTATTTGGATAAAACATTCTTTAAATCTATAAATAAAATGTTAACCTCTTTCATCTGGAAAAATTCCTCACCAAGAATAGCTTTTAAAACTTTAACAAAATCTAGAGAGAAAGGGGGACTGGCACTACCAGACTTACAGATGTACTATTGGGCCGCCCAGACAAAGGGCCTGATTAGCTGGGTGCAAAGACGCAATAATGCACAGTGGATAGACATAGAAGAAGAACTTTGTACTCCCATTTCTATAACCTTGCTACCATTAATTAACAATATCAATGCAATACATCAGATAACAAAAACATATGTAGTTTACAACACTCTTCGGGCTTGGCAAGATGTAAATAAGTTCTGCGGGAACTTTGGAAAAATCTCCAGACTTTCCCCCTTATCCTTAAACCCAGATCTGCCACCATCTATAGGTGGTTCCTTGTTCGCAAGGTGGAGAGGAAATGGTGTACATCAATTCCAACAATTGTTTGACGGGGATACACTCAAGTCATTTGCTGTTTTAATGTCAGAATATAAAATTCCGAAACAGGATTTTTATAAATACTTACAAATTCGTCATCTAATAAACACCCTAAAAGGGGAAAAAACCCTGTCTTTGGGGCTAACAAATCTTGAGGAGATTTTGGTAAAATCAACATCATTAAAAGGGAAAATCTCTGAAATTTATAGTGCTTTGTTGGACCATTACAGCTCTTCCTTGACCTCACTTACGAACATATGGCAGAAGGATATGGGGCGTGCTTTTGATGAAGATCAGTGGGACACGATATGTCAGAATGTTTTTTTCCTCTGTCCTGTAATAAAATAATCGAACAAAATTATAAATTCATGCACAGGATGTACCTTACTCCACTCCGCTTAAACAAAATGTTTCCCAACTCATCCCTCAGATGCCATCGTTGTAAAACGTGTAAAGGGTCAATTATGCATGTTTTTTGGGAATGCAGGAAACTAAAACATTTCTGGAAGGAGGTACATGATCTAACTGTTAAGATTGTGGAAACCCCGCTGGACATTACACCAACATGGTGCCTCTTCGGTACGGAATTGGACAAGACACTATGGAGCTAAACGAGTCTCAATAAAGATAAATGCACATACTACAATTACATATGCACACACATGATTCATAAATACACACACAGGATACACAAATGCGCACAAAATTCACAAATGCACACACACAATTTTAAAAGCACAGAAGATTCACAAATGCATACAAAATTCACAAATTCACACAAAATTCATAAATACACACACAATTCAGAAATGCAAACAAAATTTACAAATGCACTCAAGATTCAGAAATGCACAGGGCAAGATTCAGACGTGTATTTCTGATGCACACACAAATATATATTGATTTACAAACTGTCTGTGAACTTCACTGCATTTGTGTGTGAATTTTGAGACTCCCTTGACTTGGCTCAACACACAAATGCCTTTTTTTAAACAGGGAATGATCAGCAACCAATCAGATATCTCCCTTGGTTTAGCCAATCACAAGAACGCACCCCGCGTGGGGGATTGTTTACTCATAAGCCAATCACATGAATGCGTTCACACAGCACGATATGCATGTGGCGCGGGCGCGGGCGCGGGCACGAGAGCGAGCACGAGCGCGGTGGAGTTCTGTCTGTCAGTTGGTTGAGAGACATAGGGTGTACTCACACTAGCCAGTTTGAACCGTGCCCGAGTGCGTTTGACCACCAAAGCGCGGTTCGTTTGACTAGTGTGAGTGCTCCGAATCGCATGCAGTGTGAGCTCTAACCGTGCTGGAGCACGGAACAGGACGTCACGGTTTAACAGGGCGCGCTTGACAGGGCATAGCAGAAAGAGAGAGAGAGAGAGCCCCTGCCGCGCGCGCGCACTCACCCGAGCGCTGTCTGCTCTCTCTCTCTTCCTCGCGCATATTAATCGAAATCAATTAATACGATGGTGTCGAGAAAAAAAAAAACTCCAGTGATTAAATGTTTTCTGTGTTGACAAATCTAGTGCGATATCCTAAACTGCCGAATTCATTGCTGTTTTTTTCTGTTTACATTTCATGGTGTGACACTTCTCTTCATTATGCACCATAATGACGTAAGCGTGCTCCGGCACGAATGCTGAAACCCTATGTGAGTGCAGGCCAGAGGGGGGTGGGGGGACAATCGTACGGGCCCGGTTCATGGCAACCGTGCCTAGACATCATATAGATATATTGAATTTCTTCACTTTGACATTCAGAGCACTGGGCAGAAATCACATCGCGTCAACACCCGCCGCGGGCCTTTCCGATGCTTTGTTTTAACTGGTCCGCACCAGTTCTAAGTCTCTATATAATATCTATGGGTTGAGACCTCAACATGGCTTCTGGCAACGACTTACCGCTCCCCTGTCGTTTCCAGAAGCCATGTTGAGGTCTCAACCAACTGACAGACAGAACTCCACCGCGCCCGCGCCACATGCATATCGTGCTGTGTGAACGCATTCATGTGATTGGCTTATGAGTAAACAATCCCCCACGCGGGGTGCGTTCTTGTGATTGGCTAAACCAAGGGAGATATGGTTGCTGATCATTCCCTGTTTAAAAAAAGGCATTTGTGTGTCGAACCAAGTCAAGGGAGTCTCAAAATTCACACACAAATGCAGTGAAGTTCACAGACCGCAAGCAGTTTGTAAATCAATATATATTTGTGTGTGCATCAGAAATACACGTCTGAATCTTGCCCTGTGCATTTCTGAATCTTGAGTGCATTTGTAAATTTTGTTTGCATTTCTGAATTGTGTGTGTATTTATGAATTTTGTGTGAATTTGTGAATTTTGTATGCATTTGTGAATCTTCTGTGCTTTTAAAATTGTGTGTGTGCATTTGTGAATTTTGTGCGCATTTGTGTATCCTGTGTGTGTATTTATGAATCATGTGTGTGCATATGTGAATGTAGTGTGTGCATTTATCTTTATTGAGACTCGTTTAGCTCCATAAGACACTGGACACCACATGTAGGAAAAGGATTATCATAATATCCTATGTAGCAAAGAAATGCATCTTGCTAAATTGGAATCAACAAAGACCCCCATCATTTAATCTGTTTAAACAAATCCTAAATGAAACTTTAAGACTGGAACAATGCACATACGCCCTAAAAAATAAGGGAGATGCCTTCCGAAGGATATGGGAACCGCTTATGGACCTCTGACACTACCATGTCATAATAGGGTTTGGCATGTTTACATAACATTCACAAAGGATGAATCGTGATCTGTGACCATGGACTGACTTGATTTAATTTGCTGTATTTTTTTTCAATATATATATTTTTTTTATATATATATATATTATTTGTATTTTTTATCATTATTTATTTGTATTTTTTTCTCTTTTTTCTCTTACTCTTTTCTGTCTGTTCTGTTATAAAATGTTAAAAATCAATAAAAAGATAATTGAAAAAAAAAAAAAAAAAATTTGATATGGATAAGGACCTCGAAACTGTTGTAGTAAATTGTCTGAACACTCATGAAAGTGCCACTTTTTATCAGGCTAAAACTTTTAAGCAATTTGAGGTTCTGGAGAGTCACATTACTTATGATGAATTGCTTAAAACTATTATGTCGTTGAGCAATGAAAAAGCCCCTGAAAGCAGCACCACACATGTTATGTCCCACTATGCTTTCTCTATATAATAAAATATTAGACTCAGGTGACTTCCCTGAGGCCTGGTGTGAGGCCGTGATTTGCCCATTATATAAAAGCGGTGATAGAAATAACGTCGAAAATTATAGAGGAATCTCATTGCTTAATGTACTCTGCAAAATTTTTACAAAGATTCTGAACAGGAGGCTAACCGTTTTTGTAGAAGTAAATAACAGGTTTTATGAAGAACAATCAGGTTACAGGTCAGGTTATTCCACAATGGACAATATTTTTATCCTACAGTCAGTCGTACAGAAATATATCACGAAGAGAAAAGGAAGGATGTACTGTGTATTTATTGATTTCTCTAAAGCTTTTGATAGTGTCCAACATAGTCTCTTGTACTTTACACTTATTAAGAATGGTATCGGTGGAAAAGTTTTTTGTGTACTGAAATCTATGTTTTCCCAACTTAAATCATGTGTGAAAGGAATTGATGGTTTGACTGAGTATTTTGACTGTAGCATTGGCGTGCGACAAGGCTGCATGGTAAGTCCTCTTCTGCTTGTTCTTTTCCTAAACTAATATATAACGATGATAAAGGAAAATTGTAAGGGAAAAGGTATTCAGATTGAAAATATAACAGAAGTGCAGACCTTGTTGTATGCTGATTACATGGCCAATGTGTCAGATACAGTTGGTGGATTGCAGAGGGAGATTGAACAGCTTGAAATATTCTGTAACTATTATGAGAGTGAATTTGAATAAAACTAAAGTTATGGTTTTTAGAAGAGGGGGCGTTTTAAACAAGAATGAAACATGGTATTTTGCTGGAGAACATATTGAGGTGGTTAATGCTTATAAATATCTGGGTATGTGGTTTACACCAAAACTGTCATGGTGGAAAACAAGACAACATTTAGCAAACCAAGGAAAGAAGGCGATGCTTTCTTTATTAAGGTTTGTCCGTAAGCAGAAATGTAGCTGTAACCAAGCGTTGTATCTGTTTGACCATATGGTTGCACCCATATTGTATTATGGATCTGAAATATGGGGCTTTGAGCCTGTGGAGTGTATTGAGAATGTTCAGTTATCCTTCTGTAAAAAGCTTTTGTGTATCAGTACAGGTGTGAGCAATGTGGCTGTTTTGGGCGACCTGGGTAGATTTGCATTATCCACTACCTATATGAAAAGGTGCATCATGTATTGGATAAAATTAGTGACCATGCCTAATTATCAGTATCCAAGAAAATGTTATAATATGCTCCTCCAGTTAGATGAAGTGGGTAGGAAAACATGGGTTACACGCATTCAAGTTTTATTGTATCTCAATGGTTTCTCTAGTGCGTGGGAGGCCCAAAGTGTGGGTGATATAAGAATATTTAAATCCATTTTAAGGCCCCGTTTACACGATGGGAAAACGCAGATATTTCTCTGCGTTTTGGCCTGTCATTTACACGAAAACGCCGTTTTTATCCCAGAAAACGATTATTTCTAAAAACTCCGGCCAAAGTGGAGATTTCTGAAAACGCCGGTTATATGTTGTCGTGTCAACTGGGAGAAACGGGGTTTTAGGTTCTCTCTTGTCGATTTTGAAGATTCTGATTGGCTTGCATGGCTTTATCCTTCTCCCTACACTGCCGCCCATAGGTTTAGCATAGTTATAAAGGCGCTCGACGGCGTATTTATGCGGGTTGTGTGCACGATGTTATTATTGAAAACGGAGGGGGAGAAATATTCGTTTCTCTAAATACCCGGCTATGTGTAAATGTGGCCTAAATCAACGATTGAGAGAAAGAGCACAAAGGGCATGGTACACATCAGTCTTAGATAATAATAAATTAAATATATACTCACAATGCAAATCGAAGGTGGTGCAGGAGAGCTACATTGCATCTGTGCATAATATACAGTTGGTGCGATCTTTGTTGTTATTCAGATGCTCAGGACACTGTTTGGCCATAGAAACGGGTAGATGGAGTAATACACCAATGACAGAAAGAATCTGTAGTTATTGTAAACTAAGTAATATCTCTACAATTGAAGATGAGAAGCACTTTTTGTATGACTGTTTTTTGTACATAGATCTGCGTAAGAAATATTTGAATGATCTCACACTTGTTGGTAATGTTTGTGTTGATGTGTCACAGGTTTGTGAGTCAGAGCATGCATGGAAATTAGCACTCTACATACATCATGGAATGAAAAAAAGAGCATCTGTCATGCTAGTTTAACTTTGGAATTATGGGCCGAGAGGCCATGTATTCTTGAAATAAAGAAGAACTTGACTAAAATAATAATGTAATACTTATTACATTATGTGCAGTTTTTACATTATGTGCAGTTATTACATTATGAGTTGCTACACGTGCACAGTCCAGTGATGTATGTACGCAATTTCCTGTGAAAACCATCCAGACAGGTCTAAAAAATAAACACTTATAATGGGCTCACCATAGTGAATCAGGGTAAGACAAAAACAGGGTTTGAAAGAAGGATTGATGATGTATTGACTCATTGTTTAAATTTGGTTAATTTTGAACACAAAAAGTTACATAGTGTACCTTTAAGAATTATGACCTTATATTTTTATTGACTGAGGTCTTTTGTTTACTTGCTTGTATTTACCCTTTCCTTTCATTTTATGTTATTTGATATTCAATATAGTGCTGTTTCTTTTTTTGCATAAATAAAATGATGAAGAAGAAGAATTAGATATTACTGCATGCATTCATGAAGCAGGATAATTTTCTACTTGTACAAATGCATGCAAATAATTAAATATGTCTTAATCTGACACATAAGGAAAACAACTAAAAGCAATGGAGTTCCCTGCATGTCAAAAAATTGTATTAAAGGGTGTCACAAGATAAATGAAGGATCCAAAGCAGGGATGACAGGAATAACAGTCTTTAATGAGATAACGAAAAAACAAAGGCAGTCCGTCGAGAAAGCTCACAACACTGGGAAATGTTAACGTAGATCAGACGTCAGTCTTGATGGGTAACAGAAAAGGACTCCCTCGAAGCGGACCTCGAGCTCAGGAGTTGATCACTCAGACAGAGAACAGCAGTGGTTCACAAACAGCAGCAACAGCAACAGAAAACACAGCATATACGTAGATGCTAGACTGTTCCAGAAAAACAAGACAAGAACTTGGTAAGTACCTCTTAATACAGACAAGACGTAGGCAGACGAAACGTGTGACATGTAACAATAATCCGACAAAGAATCTAACAGAACAAACACCAGATAAAGAGTGAACAATTAAAGCAAAGTGGAAACAGGTGTCAGCGCGAATCAGCGCGAGCGCTGATCGCAATGACCAACAGGTGGATGAAGAGAGCGAGAGAGAGAGAGAGAGAGAGAGAGAGAGAGAGAGAGAGAGAGAGAGAGAGAGAGAGAGAGAGAGAGAGACAGAGAGAGAGAGAGTGTGTGAAATACAATAATGAGCAAACGAGGTGCGAGTGTGTGAGGGAGAGAGAAAGAGGAAAGAAACCTGACTCATGACAGTACCCCTCCCTCAACGAGCGCCTCTGGGCGCTCGAGGAGGGGCCTGACGGGACCGGTAAAAGTCATCAATCAACGAGCGGTCCAGGACGTCCCGGGCTGGAATCCACCGCCTCTCCTCAGGACCGTACCCCTCCCAGTCCACCAAAAACTGGTGACCACGCCCCCGAGGACGCACGTCGAGAAGCTTGCGGACTCTGTAAATAGAGGCCCCCTCGTCAATAGGGGGAGGGGGGAAGGGAGGGCCGAGCGGGGCGCGCGAATAACGGGCTTAATGCAGGACACATGAAAGACCGGGTGAACACGACGCAACTGACCGGTCAGTCTGAGCCTTACAGCGACTGGACTGATGACCTTCACAATAGAAAAGGGCCCGATGAAACGAGGCATGAGCTTACGAGACGTCTCTTGAATCGGTAAATTGCGGGTGGATAACCACACCTTCTGACCGCAAACATATCTGGGAGGTCTAACTCTGCGGCGATTGGCAGCTCTACGAGTTCGTTCCCTAGTCTGACATAACGCAGATCTCACCCTCCTCCAGGTACGTTTACACCTCTGAATAAAAGCTTTGACGGACGGAACAGAGGCCAGAGACTCTTGCGCGGAAAAAAAACAGGCGGCTGGTAACCAAGGCAACCCTCAAACGGAGATAACCCAGTAGCGGACGACGGGAGAGAATTATGAGCATATTCGACCCAGGGTAACTGATCGCACCACGACGCGGGATTCTGAGAGGTGAGACTACGCAACATGCGACCAAGAATCTGATTGGTCCTTTCGGCTTGCCCATTGGTCTGTGGATGGAATCCAGACGACAGACTGGGGGAAGCCCCTATCTGACGACAGAATTCCCTCCAGAACTGAGAGGTGAATTGAGGACCTCTGTCAGACACAATGTCCGAAGGAAGACCGTGGATCTTGAACACGTGATCTATCATAACCTGAGCGGTCTCCTGAGCCGACGGTAATTTAGGGAGCGGAATAAAATGCGCAGCCTTAGAAAAACGGTCCACGACGGTGAGAATGACCGTATTACCAGCCGAAGAGGGAAGCCCAGTAACGAAGTCTAATGCGATATGAGACCAGGGACGCGACGGAATTGGAAGAGGTCTGAGAAGACCCGCCGGAGGATTATTACTAGACTTGGTCTGAGCGCAAATAGAACAAGCAGCAACAAACCGACGAATATCGCGCTCACGAGTGGGCCACCAAAATCTCTGACGGATGGCCGCTAGCGTTCCTCTTACCCCGGGGTGGGCGACTAGTTTAGAAGAATGCCCCCAACGAAGAACCGCCGAACGAGCAATTTCAGGTACATACAAAGATCCCTCAGGAGCGCGGGGTGGACTCGTGATGTGAGAAAGTGCGCGTTTGACCGCATGTTCTACTCCCCAGACGGCTGCCCCGACCACACAGCGCTGAGGTAAAATCTTCTCATCAGTCGAGGCACCCTCTGACGAGTCGAACTGCCGAGAGAGAGCGTCCGGCTTGAGGTTCTTGGAACCAGGTCTAAACGAAATAGAAAAATCAAAGCGATCGAAAAATAAAGCCCAGCGGGCCTGACGAGCGTTTAAACGTTTTGCTGAACGAATGTATTCTAGATTGCGATGATCCGTCCAGACAATGAATGGTACACTGGCTCCCTCAAGCCAGTGTCGCCACTCACCAAGCGCCAGACGGATCGCCAAGAGCTCTCGGTTACCAACATCGTAGTTGCGTTCCGCGGGCGAAAGACGGTGGGAGTAAAACGCGCACGGATGAACCTTGTCATCCTGGGATGAGCGTTGCGACAAGACAGCTCCTACCCCAATGTCGGAGGGCATCGACCTCAATGATAAACTGACGTTCAGGATCAGGAGTGATGAGGATGGGCGCGGAGGTAAAGAGCCGCTTAAGACGATCAAACGCAAATTGAGCAGCCTGTGACCAAGCAAATCTGGTCTTGGACGAGGTGAGAGCGGTAAGGGGGGCGGCAACCTGGCTAAAGTTTTGAATAAAGCGCCGGTAGAAATTCGCAAACCCAAGAAATCGTTGGAGCGCGATTCGAGAATCGGGAACAGCCCAATCGAGAACCGCTCGAACCTTGTCAGGGTCCATACTAATCCCCTCCGCTGAAACAACCGAGCCGAGAAAGGTAACCGATTGCGCATGAAAGACGCACTTCTCAGCCTTAACGAATAGGCGATTCTCTAATAAGCGCTGTAGGACACGGCGAACGTGTTGAACATGTACCTGGAGGGACGGAGAGAAAATCAAGATGTCATCCAAGTAAACGAACACGAAAACGTTTAGCATGTCTCTTAAGACATCGTTAACTAAAGCCTGGAATACCGCGGGAGCGTTGACCAAACCGAAAGGTAAAACCCGATATTCAAAGTCACCGACAGGAGTGTTGAACGCGGTCTTCCACTCGTCTCCCTCCTTGATACGCACTAAATGGTAGGCGTTGCGCAAGTCTAACTTTGTAAATATCTTTGCGCCCTGTATGATCTCGAAAGCAGACGACATAAGAGGCAAGGGGTAACGATTCTTGACTGTTATGTCGTTCAGCCCTCGATAATCGATACAAGGACGCAAAGACCCATCCTTCTTCTTTACAAAAAAAAAAAAACCGGCACCGGCGGGAGACGAAGAAGAAACAATAATGCCCGCGTCGAGAGACTCTGTGAGATACTTCTCCAGAGCCTCTCGTTCGGGTGCCGAAAGAGAGTACAGTCTACCGCGAGGGGGGCGTGGTGTCAGGAAGGAGTTCAATAGAGCAGTCGTACGGACGGTGAGGCGGTAAAGAAACCGCCCGGGAACGACTGAAAACCGCCCGCAGATCATGGTACTCAACCGGAACACCAGACAAATCATCAGGCTCCTCCTGAAACACAGAAACAGAAGACACGGGGGAGACAGCAGAAACCAGACAATTTATATGACAAGATAAATTCCATGAGTGAATGGACCCCTTAACCCAATCAATCTGAGGATTATGTTGAATAAGCCAGGGATGTCCTAAAACAATGGGGGTATAGGGAGACTGAAAAACATAAAAAGAAACTGTCTCTTGGTGATTGCCAGAAACCGTAAGACTAACCGGACTGGTGACACGACGAACTGAAGTGAGTTCTCTGCCATCCAAGGCAAAGACAGAGGCAACATCAGTCAGGTCAACTAATGGAATCTTGTGTTCACAAGCCCACCTCTCATCGATAAAATTGCCCTCAGCACCCGAGTCGATGAGAGCAAGACCAGTAGCCGAGGAACCAGCCCAACGGAGAATAGCAGAATTAGATCTAAAGAGATCGTGGTTCGAGAACGAGGAGATGAGGAGATGACAGAAGCGCTCACCAGTACTCCTCCGTCTACTGGCGAGCCTTGGCTTTTAAACTGCAGGAGGAAGCAAAGTGACCAGCCGTACCACAGTAAAGGCAAAGACGGTTAATTATTCGCCGCTGTCATTCCTCCGGAGAGATGCGCACGCTCCCCAGCTGCATGGGCTCAGCATCAGACTGGACCTTAGCGGAAGAGACAGCAGAAAAGGAGTCGCATGATGTGGGATAGGAAGTGCGAACTCGTCGCCTCTGCTCGAAACACTTGTCCAAGCGGATTGCCAGATCGATGAGCTGATCGAGCTGAGTCGGCGATCCCCGTGCGTAAATCTCCTCCTTAATGTCTACATTCAATCCCTCCAAAAAGCGAGCGATTAGAGCAGGCTCATTCCACTCACTTGTAGTAGCTAGTGTCCGAAACTCTATAGCGAAGTCAGCCACAGATCTTCTGTCTTGACGTAGCACAGTAAGAAGACGTGAAGCCTCACTGCCGAAAACAGATCTATCAAAGACCTTACTCATCTCATCCTTAAATGAACTGAACTTGTCGCAACATGCAGATTGTGCCTCCCAAACCGACGTTCCCCACTCGCGTGCTCGTCCCGTAAGGAGAGAGAGAACATAAGCAATGCGAGCCCGATCCTCTGCATACGTCTGGGGCTGAAGGGAAAAGACAACCTCACATTGAATGAGAAAAGCTCTGCACTCCGTAGGCTCACCGGCATAACAGGGTGGATTGTTGACCCGTGGTTCTGCGGGCTGCTGACGGTTGTGAGACATGGCAGACTCCTGGTGAAGGTGAAGTAATCGGGCAGACAGGTCAGAAACTTGAGCAGAAAGACTCGTAACAGCCTGATGAGCGACGGCCAGCTCCTCCTCATGTTTGCCAAGCATTGCTCCCTGGATCTCGACCGCTGACCGGACGGACATCTCATCTGCTGGATCCATGATGGTCGGATTATTCTGTCACAAGATAAATGAAGGATCCAAAGCAGGGATGACAGGAATAACAGTCTTTAATGAGATAACGAAAAAACAAAGGCAGTCCGTCGAGAAAGCTCACAACACTGGGAAATGTTAACGTAGATCAGACGTCAGTCTTGATGGGTAACAGAAAAGGACTCCCTCGAAGCGGACCTCGAGCTCAGGAGTTGATCACTCAGACAGAGAACAGCAGTGGTTCACAAACAGCAGCAACAGCAACAGAAAACACAGCATATACGTAGATGCTAGACTGTTCCAGAAAAACAAGACAAGAACTTGGTAAGTACCTCTTAATACAGACAAGGACGTAGGCAGACGAAACGTGTGACATGTACAATAATCCGACAAAGAATCTAACAGAACAAACACCAGATAAAGAGTGAACAATTAAAGCAAAGTGGAAACAGGTGTCAGCGCGAATCAGCGCGAGCGCTGATCGCAATGACCAACAGGTGGATGAAGAGAGCGAGAGAGAGAGAGAGAGAGAGAGAGAGGAGAGAGAGAGAGACAGAGAGAGAGAGAGTGTGTGAAATACAATAATGAGCAAACGAGGTGCGAGGTGTGTGAGGGAGAGAGAAAGAGGAAAGAAAACCTGACTCATGACAAAAGGGGTTCCCTGTGTGTTAAAAAGTGACACCAAGGGGGTCCTGGCCAAGCTTCCATATGGATGCCTTTGTAAATATTGGTTGCACAATGGCTCACATAAAAAAAAAGCAGGAGTCCATTATTGCATTACTGTGTCATTGCAGAGATAAACTTGAGCTGTGTGCTCAGCTTAAGGAAATTGTGCAATATAATCTTGTGTAGCTCTCTAAGCATTCTATTTGTTACATTTTTGCATAATTAATCAGATTAGGTTAGATGAATAATATCCATTTCTTACCTCTGCTGTGTGAAACAAGGGCTGGGGCTGAGCTTCAGTGAGCTAATGCAGATTATTTATGTGCCCAGATTTGCGGAGCAAATCAACCTCACATAACCTCTGCTGGTAAAATAAATAAATAAATAAAACGTCATGAAACATGCTGTGTTGTGTTGGCCTAGCCAGGGTTCTGAGGGTTATAGTGAGAGCTCTCCCGCTGAGTTAATCCCCATGGCCATCCCACTCCTCTTTCTCTGGCAAAGTTGTGTAATATAAATGCCTTATGCTTCGGACTCTGGGTCCGTATGAATTAGCTCAAATGATCCATAGGGAATTTTAATAACTAATCATGAATATGATTAATATTTTACATATTACAGTTACATTCAATTGTCGAAAGTGAAAGTGGATTATATGAATATATGAATAATCAATCACAACGAATTATAATTCCTCATTCATATATCAATAATCTCACTTAACTTCGATTATGAGATAATCTTTAAGGGAAATCAATGTAATTATCAAATCGTTGTCCGTCCAGCGACCAACCGTCAGATTAAGTGATTAATTTCTCAATAAAGTTATCCTTCCTTATAAACTCCAAGAAACACCAACCTTCTGGCCGTGAACATTAATATTTCTGGTGTTTATAAAATTAAAACTACTTAATGTAGTAAACAGGGAGCGCGGTAGCTCTGATCTACCTCATTGACTTTTGTGGTTTTACGAGCAATTTTCTCAGACACAGTCTTGAATATATTGTTTTAATAAATGCAAAACTACAGAATATAGGCTACTACACAAGATACACGTTTTATATATATCTATGTACATTTACTTACAGTTAACAACCAAGACAAACGAATAACAGATGAGAGTTGGAGAAGTTGAGAGAGAGAGAATGAGATCGAGGGCCGGAGAGTGCTCTGGGGCACGCGCTCGATTTGATTGCGGGACAGAGAGAGAGGGAGAGAGGAGAGATGAGGAGAGAGAAAATGGTCACGTGTGACCATAGAACAGCAAACATCACAGACCTTTGAGAGAGACATCAATCGAAACACCTTAAAACATTAAAACTCGTTAGAGCTTGATACTTGCAAAAGGTTCGTTGTGTGCACGAGCTGTGTCCAGCCTGCGCGTGTTCTCGGAGCAGAGTGCGCGCGCTCGTGCTGAGGCGCGCGTGCTGGTTGCCAGAGCAAGCTGTTCGCGGGAGGTTTTGAAGAAGGTCTCTTTGGAAGGGTAGTTGCTGAAGGAATTCAGGCTTCGCTCGTTTGACTCGTAGGTGGAAACGAACAAAGTGGAATTTGAAAATTAAACAAAAGAAACTTAGTAAAACAAATAAAAGAAGACGGACTCCAGAGGAGTCGGTATCGCAGACTGTTCACATGACTGGCAGACGAGAAGAGCAGGGGACGAGGAGAGCGTGCAGGAAGAGCGTTTTTGCTTTTAAGGAATGTAAGGATACGCCTCCTTCTGGGACAAGAGCGAATCGGATCCTCTGATCTAGAGCGGGAGAATGTTCCTTTGTTGGTAAAGACACGCCCACTTTGACTATGTCATGTGAGATCGAATTTAACATTCATATTTAGAAGTATGGTATTTCCTAGAATAAATGCATATTATTGTACCTTGCAGTCAAGATTCAACTCCGTTAGATTTAGAGAATTACAGAGACATCAAACACTTCCGATTTAGATTATTAGATACAAAGTTACATAAAGTATACAGATTAGAAGCATTTAGAGTTTGATTAGTACACATTAGAACTTACATTAAATCCCAAAACCTGTCATGACATATAAATGGCAACACAGAATGCATTTGGTAATGTTTTAAATATGACTTGTTTGAAGAAAAGTCTCTTGGTGTGTGTGTGTGCTTATCTCTCTGGAGACGTTGGGTGTTATATTACGTGTGTGTGTAACTTGCTGTGAGGAATGTTGGGGGCTGGGGTTCTATGGGGAGCCACCAAAATGTCTTGTCTTTTCAGACCATTTAATGAAGTATTCTAGAGAATCACAATTTATTAATTTGAATAAGCATCTGTCATTTTCAATGTTGCTACAGTTGTGACCTCCAATCCGCTGCCTCCTCCACTCTCACTACCCACGTGGAGATCCCCCAGGTGGAGCATTGCAGTTGCAATGCAATTATGCCCGCAAAGTGCTGCCACCTCGCAGGGTCGCCCGCACCACCCATCCAAGGCCTCTGCTGCACTGCACGCTATGTCCCGCCTGCAGATATACCAGACCAAATCGCTCAAAGAACTGCACGAGGGTTGTTCTGACCCGGAGTTAATGCAGGAACTGCAGACAGCAACTGACTTCACCCCGCGTTTCCTCGGGCAGACAATGTCTACATTTACCTCAGTGGCAGACAAGGATTTTCATGTTCTGCGTGCAATAGACCCGGTCCCTTCAGCCAACATGAGGTCAGGGTTTTACAGCCCATACTTTATAGTACCCAAGAAAGGTGGTGGGCTATCACACTCTTGGGAGAGTGGAGACTTCACCCCAAGGTGGTCCAGCTGATCTGGGGGACCAGGTGGTGAACTTGCAAGCACTGCCCCCAGAGGAAGCAGACCCAGCCCTTGCGTTGCTGTGTGCTGTTTGCGCCCTGTGTGTCAAGCTGGACCGCACGCAGAGCTTCAGAGGTTCAGAGCAGCTATTTGTCTGCATTGAAGGCCAGTAGAAGGGAAAGGCTGTTTTCAAAAAGAGGTTGGCCCTCTGGATAGTGGATGCCATCGTCTTGGCGTACCAATTCCAAGGTGAGCCATGTCCCCTTGGGGTGAGGGCACACACAACTCAGAGTGTTGCCTCCTCCTGGGTGTTGGTGCGTGGCGCCTCTCTGACAGACATCTACAGAGCTGCAAGCTGGGTGACACCTAACATATTCACAAAATTCTACAATATCCGAGTGGAGCCAGTTTCTTCCCTTGTGCTGGGTACAAACAGGTAATGTGCAGATCTAGTACTTGTGTGCATGCCGGGTTGGTCAGCCCCTATGCTAGGCTAGATGCCCCATATGCTGTGATTACCTTTTGGTTATCCCAAATGTGTATTCTTCCATAGTACGGTTTTCCTACTTTGCCCAGGGAAATATCCTGTCCTGTAAAGATCCATATGTAGCGTTGCCCCAAGGGTCAGTCCATATGTGTAACTCCACATGTTACCTTCCTGCGGGCACTATCTCCGCAGTGTCCCTTTCCATCTGTACTAGGCATATTCCCCAGTATTATCCAGCAAATAATGGCTGTATAATTATATAAGAAAGGAACAGCAGCTATTGACATCCCCCTTGAAAAGCACTGTCCTTTCCATCCCACCAGGTATGGAGGTCTCGGCTCCTTAGCACAAATTTAACTGTGTAAGTTTTGCATGCTGCCTTATAAATCCGTATGTACGTGGAGTGGCTTACGACGCAACTCTCAATAGGCTTGGTTTGGTACCCCTTAAAGGTGACTGGGCTTTATTCCAAAAAAAGAAAATAAAAAATTAATAAAGTGCCCATATCCAATAAATAATACTAAAATAAATTTGCAATTTGCACAATAATGAAAGGAAACCATAAAAGTAAAGTAGGCTACAACATGTTAATCAGCCAAATAAAAAAAAAAAAAAAAAAAGAGCATAGCATACAACAAGGTAGGTGCACTCAGAACAAATTAAACAAATGCCCAAATACACAAGTATTTTAAATAAATGTGCAAAATGATAACATGTTATTAATGTCCAAAATAGGAGTAAAGAGAGTGGCTAGCCGCACACTGATCCACTTGAGACAAAATGTCTACGAAAACATAATTTTATTTATAAAGTGCAAAGTGCAGGTGAATTTAAAAACAGACAAGGCGAGCAAACGTTTCAGCACATGCTTTCCTCAGTGCTCACTTGACAAACAAGATTCACCCTTTTTGAACAAGTCAGTAATTGAGATCAGTCAGCTGAATCCAATTATCACAGATAAGTGATTTGAATATAATTATCTCAGGTGAGTAATTACCTCATTGATCACTTAAGCAGAATTCACAGCAGATTTTAACAACATTTAGCAGGAAATATGAGACATACAACTACAGAGAATAATCAGATTTTACAAAAAGCATGACAGTTCAAGTTCTTCATTCATACCCTCAGGAAATAAAGATTTAAGTTCAAAAATCCAAAAGGCCTCCCTTTGGAGTAGGGGAGCGCGGGGCACAAACCTAACGCGGGGCTAAATGTAACACGGACCTTTTACGTAGTTACTCAGGGTCACGCGGGTTGTGTTTACGATCTTTTTCTCTCGCTGCCAGAAGACGGTCTCCCGTGGATTTGTGAAAATTTTTGGTAATATTTTGTGAAGATACGGGACAAAGAGTGTTTTGACACCATGTTAGTATTTTTTTTCATCATACGTATTTTTCTGTTTCTGAGTTGTGTGTGTACGTCACCAAATCTAACTTTATATTGCCTTTATCACTGTCTTGTTGGCTAAAACATGGCACCATTTTGAAACATGTCAGCAACTCCTAGCAACTGTTAGCTAGGTTTAAAATATTTTTTACACAGCGGGGTTAGTTGTAACACAGTGTTACAACTAAGCCGCCAAGTGTTCACAATATTGTAGGCTATGGGATTTGTTTACTATATTGATCACTTGTTTATTTATTAAAAATATTGCCTGTTTTCATGTAATAAACACTTTAAAATGTGATTTTAAGCTTGTTTTTATTATTATTACTGTTACTATTAATAATAATAATAATTTTGCATGCAAAACTGTGCAGCCCTTTCCTATATCTCTATCCATGATATTGATCCATAATAGAAGGATGATTGGATGAGGGATGGATGTATGGATATCTATCTATACAGATGTACAAACAATATCAAACTATACAGATAAAATAGTACTGAATTATGTGTGTTACACACAAGTGTTACAACTAACCCCTCTGTCTGTTACAACTAACCCCGCATATGGGTAAGTTGTAACATTTGCACTTCTGTCACTTTCAGTGCAACTGTACGAAAATGGAAGGTCCTAGAAAAAAACTTTAAGTGTTCATTTGTAGCAGAGATGTGTATGTTTCTTGTGTAAAAAAAAAATTAATCTAACCTAATTATTTTTTAAATAATTGAGCCAAAACCAAAATGCGTTAGGTTGTGCCCCGCTCTCCCCTAATTTTCTGTCTCTATCTCCACCTCTCCTGTGGGGGAGGATCCTCTCGATGCCCAGGAACTTCATGTCAGCCAAAGAGTGGTTTGCAGACTTAAAATGACGAGAAATTGAGGATGTATCATCCTGTCTTCTGATAGCACTAGTGTGTTCAATCATTCTTGTGCGTAATGTACGTGTAGTTTTCCCAACATATAGTTGTGAACATGGACAAATGATGATGTAAATCACATGTGTGCTTTTACAGGTAATCAATTGTCTGATCTTGTATGTTTTTAGTGTACGAGGATGTGTAAATGATTTGCATTTAACATACTTGGTACAAGAGGAACAGTTGTGACATGGGAAATTACCCTGGGCATCGACAAGAGTGGTTGGAGATGAGATGTGGGTATCAGCATTAACAAGTTTGTCCCTCAAATTAGAGCTCCTGGAAAAGACACAAAGTGGTTGATCATTAAATACATTCAATAGTTGAGGATCACTTTGAATAATATGCCAATGTTTCTTAATGATGGTTTTGATATCATTACTAAGTGGACTATATGTGGATTTAAAAATACAAGAAAAATTATTATTTTTTTGTGTCTTTAGTCAAATTAGTCTCATCCTGTCTCTGTATTCTAGAAACCTTGTCAAGAGCAGTATCAAGCCACTTGTTGGGATAGCCCCGTGATTTAAAGTCCGTATACATGCTCTGGGCTTTCGACTCAAAGTCTTCTCTCCTGGAACAGATACGATGAAGTCTCAGGAATTGACTATATGGTAGACCGCGTTTCAGGGGCATTGGATGAGCACTATTGGCATGAAGAAGACTGTTCTTAGCTGTCTCCTTTCTATAAAGGGAAGAGACTATTTGGTTATCCACAATTGAAATAGAAGTATCTAAGAAATTGACATCTGTGATCCCCACATAATGAGTGAACTTAATGGAAGGCCTAAGGCAATTCATATATAAAACAAATGTTTCAAAATCACTTTCAGAGCCTTTGTAAATAACAAAGCAGTCATCAATGTATCTCTTAAATAAAATGATATTGTCAAGGAAAGGATTGTTATTAAAGACATACAAGTCATGTCAGCCATGGGGGCCACTATGGCTCCCGATTATGCAAATTTATATTTGGGTTTTTTTGGAGGACTTGTATGACTTTAATAACAATCCTTTCCTTGACAATATCATTTTATTTAAGAGATACATTGATGACTGCTTTGTTATTTACAAGGGCTCTGAAAGTGATTTTGAAACATTTGTTTTATATATGAATTGCCTTAGGCCTTCCATTAAGTTCACTCATTATGTGGGGATCACAGATGTCAATTTCTTAGATACTTCTATTTCAATTGTGGATAACCAAATAGTCTCTTCCCTTCATAGAAAGGAGACAGCTAAGAACAGTCTTCTTCATGCCAATAGTGCTCATCCAATGCCCCTGAAACGCGGTCTACCATATAATCAATTCCTGAGACTTCATCGTATCTGTTCCAGGAGAGAAGACTTTGAGTCGAAAGCCCAGAGCATGTATACGGACTTTAAATCACGGGGCTATCCCAACAAGTGGCTTGATACTGCTCTTGACAAGGTTTCTAGAATACAGAGACAGGAGGAGACTAATTTGACTAAAGACACAAAAAATAATAATTTTTCTTGTATTTTTAAATCCACATATAGTCCACTTAGTAATGATATCAAAACCATCATTAAGAAACATTGGCATATTATTCAAAGTGATCCTCAATTATTGAATGTATTAAATGATCAACCACTTTGTGTCTTTTCCAGGAGCTCTAATTTGAGGGACAGACTTGTTCATGCTGATACCCACATCTCATCTCCAACCACTCTTGTCGATGCCCAGGGTAATTTCCCATGTCACAACTGTTCCTCTTGTACCAAGTATGTTAAATGCAAATCATTTACACATCCTCGTACACTAAAAACATACAAGATCAGACAATTGATTACCTGTAAAAGCACACATGTGATTTACATCATCATTTGTCCATGTTCACAACTATATGTTGGGAAAACTACACGTGCATTACGCACAAGAATGATTGAACACACTAGTGCTATCAGAAGACAGGATGATACATCCTCAATTTCTCGTCATTTTAAGTCTGCAAACCACTCTTTGGCTGACATGAAGTTCCTGGGCATCGAAAGGATCCTCCCCCACAGGAGAGGTGGAGATAGAGACAGAAAATTACTCCAAAGGGAGGCCTTTTGGATTTTTGAACTTATATCTTTATTTCCTGAGGGTATGAATGAAGAACTTGAACTGTCATGCTTTTTGTAAAATATGATTATTCTCTGTAGTTGTATGTCTCATATTTCCTGCTAAATGTTGTTAAAATCTGCTGTGAATTCTGCTTAAGTGATCAATGAGGTAATTACTCACCTGAGATAATTGTATTCAAATCACTTATCTGTAATAGTTGGATTCAGCTGACTGATCTCAATTACTGACTTGTTCAAAAAGGGTGAATCTTGTTTGTTAAGTGAGCACTGAGGAAAGCATGTGCTGAAACGTTTGCTCGCCTTGTCTGTTTTTAAATTCACCTGCACTTTGCACTTTATAAATAAAATATGTTTTCGTAGACATTTTTTCTCAAGTGGATCAGTGTGCGGCTAGCCACTCTCTACTCCTATCATTCACTTGGCTCAATGCACCTGAAGTAAATGGACTCATAACAAAAGGATACTTTTTTGGTTGGAGCGCTACATATCCTCCTATGTTCCATTAATGTCCAAAATGAAAAGTGCAACTGAAAAATAAAGCATAAGCTCAAAACTAAAACAAACAGTAGGCACAGCGCAATTGCGTGATAGGCTACAAAAAAATAAAGAGCCCAAATCCAATAATACTTTAAATAAATGTGCAAAATTATAAAATTTGATTAATGTCCAAAACTAAATAATGTACAAACAATGAAATAAACAAATGGCTACTCACTCACAAAGAGTACAATCAGTGTCGACTCCACACTTTTTTGTGTTGTGTGCGAGAAACAGTCGTTCTGCCAGCTGTGCAACTACTGTATAGGCCTAATCTCGTTTGGCATCATCCAGAAAAGACAGCTGCTTAAAACGAGGGTCTACTACTGCAGCTGTAATGTATAGACTGTTAGTCATCATCATTCGGTTTTTTAAACTCCCACCTACTGTCAATTTCTTCGACCAGCTTCCTTTAAATTTTTTTGGCAATGGGGCTGTCATCATCCGCGATGGCCAGGTGACGTTTCTTCAAGTTTGCCAGCATGGGTACTGTTGCAGACAGGGACGCGTTGTAACGCAAATGACTCGGACTCTGGGTCCGTATGAATTAACTCAAATGATCTTATAGGGAATTTTAATAACTAATCATGAATATGATTAATATATTGCATATTACAGTTACATTAAATTATCGAAATTGAAAATGTATAGATTATATGAATATATGAATAATCGATCACAACGTCTTATAATTCCTCATTCATATATCAATAATCTTATTTCATTTCGATTATGAGATAACCTTTAAGGGAAATTAATGTAATGATCAAATAGGTGTTTGTCCCGCAAAGACCATAAAAGATTAATTTATCAATTTCTCAATAAGGTCATCCCTTCTTATAAACTCCAAGAAATATCAACTTTCTGGCCGTGAACATTAATTTTCCTGTGTTTATAAAATTAAAACTACTCAATGTAGTAAATAATGAGCACTGGTAGCTCTTGGGTCGGAAATCTCATTGACTTTGTGTTTTTACAAGCATTTACACAGAAACAGTCATATAATATGGTTTTAATAAATGCAAAACTACAGAATATACGGACTACACAATAAACACTGATTATATGTCTATGTACATAACTTACAGTTAAACAATACAAAACAAAACGAATAACAGATGAGAGAGGGAGAGTTGGAGAGAGAGAGAGAAAGTGAGAGAATGCTCTGATTTAGGATGAGAGCGACTTAGAGCAGAAACGCACACCTCGCACACGTAGAGTGTGTTCGGAGATTTTGGCGTGCGTTTGGGAGAGAGGATAAGAGAGAGCGAATGAGAGCGAGGGCAGGGGGCGCGCGCTCGATTTGAGTGTGGGAGAGAGAGAGGGAGGAGAGAGAGAAATAGATCACGAATGATCATAGAATAGCAAAATCACAAACCTTTGGAGAGCCAACAATGAAACAAACCTTAAAACATTACAACTCGTGGGAGTTATACTTGCAAAGTTCGCTTGTGTGTGAGTCTGAGTCTGAGGGGAGTGCGCGTTCTCGTGCTGTGGCGCGTTCTCTCGTGAAGCCTCGGAGCAGGGCGCGTTCTCGTTTGTCCTCGGAGCAGGCAGATCGCGGGAGATTTGAAGGCTTCTTGAAAGTGAAGATGCTGAGGAAATTCAGGCTTAGTTCGTTTGACTCTTAGGTGGAAACGAACAAAGGAGAATTTGAAAATTAAACAAAAGACTTGGATAAAGAAAATAAAAGGAGACGGAGACTCCAAAAGGAGTTCAGGATAGCAGACTGTTCACATGACGAGGCCGGGATGAAGGCAGCAAGAGCAGAGAGAGTGCAGACAGGGAAGTTCCAGCTTTTGAGGGGACTCCTTTCTCCGCCCCGTTTTCGGGAAGGACAAATCATCTGCCTGAGACTTGCAAGCGGGAAGATTCCTTTGTTTGCTGGGAACATCCTTCTGGCTTGAATTACAAAAGTGTGTGGCTTAAACCTTTCGGCTCCAGAAATATGAAATGTGTAAAACAATGTACATTACTGCATTCTGCTATCAGAATTCGACTCCGTTAGATTTAGAGAATTACAACGGTATCAAACACCTCAAGTTAAGATTATAGGAAACAGAGTTACATAATTATGGATTAGTATAGGCATTTAAAGTTCGATTAATGTTACACTAGGACATATATATGCTTTCCTATGGTTTATAAACACATCTTAACACAAAAAGGGATATATTTAGTACATTTAAGAGTGACTATGGTAGCAGTCCTTTTCTTTGTGTGAAGACATGTGGGTGTCCGGTTACGTGTGTGCGTGTATGCGTACATTCCAGAGGGTGATAGAAAAACAGGGTTTCTTCTGTTTTATGGCATGTGAGTGTCCGGTTACGTGCTCATGCATGCGTTTGGACAGGAAGTTTGGGGGCTGGTTTCTTTAAGGAGCCACAAAAACCTCTTGTCTGTTCAGACAATGAATGAAGTGTTTGGAGAATCACGATTCACTAATTTGACAAGCAGCTGGCCGGATGTCATTGTCGCTACAGCGTTGTCCTCTTCAGACAGCAGCTCAGTCAGGGTTTTCATCGGTTTCAGCACATTTTCAATGTCCTCCATAGCAAACCAGTGTGCTGTGGTAAGGTCCAGTGTAGTCGCTCCAACATAAAAAATGTTGAGTTCCAACGTGTAGACACATCCTGAATTAGTTCATGCTGAGGGATATTTTGCAGCTCCTGCTTCTGTTTTAGCCAAGTTTTTGCTTTGTGCCCCTTTTTGAAATGTCCCACCAGATGACGTGATGCAGCCACGGCACGACAAATTGGATCTTGTTTGAGTGCAGCGTTAATACAGAGCTGCAAAGTGTGCCCGGCACACCTGACGCCCTGCATCTCTGGCCATTTATGTGATTCCTTTAGTGTTTCCACACAGTGGCATATTAGCCGCGTTGTCACATAAAACAGAAACTCTTTGCTTCTTGAATTCCAAAGGTATCAGCAACTTCAGATAGTCGCGCAGCAATGTTTATTCCCGTGTGCGCCTCTTCTATTTGTTTTGTCTCAAGCACAAGACTCTGTGCTTTCTAGTCTCCATCAATGAAATGGGCAGTCACTGTCATATAGGACTCCATTCTAAGAGATGTCCACAAATCTGTGGTCAAGCTCAGTGCCTCGCTGTGTTGTATTAACTCTAAAACTTTCTCTTTGAGTCCCTCATATTTTGCGGTTAGTGCATGCATGATTGCTGGCACTGTATATCCAGGTTCCAAAACTTTCTTAAAACCTTGGCCCTCCACAACAGCAATGGGCCTCATATCCTGAGCAATAAAGTTAACAATTCCTTCCGTGATATTATTTTTCTGTTTGGATGATAAAGGAGGCTTAAAATCCAGCGTGGTTTGGGTGTGTCTGGGGGATGCTACCGTCATTGAGGATGGGTGTGCCTGCAGTTATAAAACAATTATTATACTAAAACATTGAAATATGTCAATTCTGATAAGTTGATATTGCCTACTAAAAACAGACAGGGCAACCTAACGCAGACAAGTTAGCTTACCGCTTTTAGATTATATCTCATGTTTGTCGTCGAGCTGTGGAAGCCAAACTGTTGCTTGCAAAATTTGCATTCAACCTTTTTCCCGTTATCAATTTTAACAAAATGCTGCCACACTGTCGATGTCTTTGTTGTTGACATGTTAGAAGAGGACTGACTATTAAACGGTCTCACAATTAAATATATATTATGCAGCAAATCTTCTATAGCCTACTTCTGTCTCTCTTCTCCAGTGGGTTGGGCTAATCCAAAAGAAGTGAAAACAAGGGGGGTGTTCTGAAGACAGACTGATACCTGTGAAACTGTGGTGCTCTGAAAACACCTCCATTAGCAATTAGTGCTTTCCACCTGATGAAATGAGCACGGCAAAACTGATGAAATGAACGCGGCAAAGAGGCAAAACTGATGAAATGAACGAGAATGATCAGAATTTTGGTCGAACCAGAACGGATCGACCAATTAATCCACTAATCGACTGGGACATTACAGCACTAGTTGGCACAACGTACCCAACCTTCTAACAACGTTTTAACAACATGGCCAAAAGATTGCTATAACTACGTTGTGTGGTGAAGGTTGTTACAGCGTTGTCACAATGATGACATTTAACCACCGTTCAGGGCCATTGCTTAACCCTCTGGGGTCGGCAATCACGCCGGTGTTATTTGCGCAAATTTTTTTACATAGCGGCTGAATAAACTTAAAATACTCCGTCATATATGGTCATACAGACTTAATAAATATGAAAAAATAATCTGTGAGATGTCTACTTTTGTATGTGTCCGCTTACAATCAAAACAAAACGTTGTGCTTTTGTAAAATAAAGAAATTAAACAGGGTGTGCTTTCTGCCTCTCCGTCTCTTGAACTTTTTTTTTCTTGAGGACGTCTCTAAACATAAACAAAACTCAGCGAATACTTATCACACATTTATGAGCTCTATATCTTTATAATCATTTAAGTGTGTAGTTTTAAATTATCTGATTCAAAACGAAAACAAATATTCTCTGTTTAAGTAATTTGTATAAAACCAACAAGATATCCAGGTTCTCTAACCCTTCCTCATTAGTTTTAATGTGACCACACCCACACGCGCAAAACATATAGAGATGCAAATCGTACCTCAACAACAAAGCGCCGCAAACTTCATCAATCCTCTGCAGTCGTCGAGTTTGGAAGACACGCTGTGAGATTATTGGAGTTACATCAGAAGAAGAAGAAAGCGATTTGAAGACAAGAAAGATTTTAAGGTAAGAAATAATTCTGAATTATATTAGTTAGTATTGTTGCATAAACTTCACATTGCAGTCGAACTGTTGCTCGATGCTTCAGTGAATGTTCTCAGTCGCGCTCTGTGTTTGAAATAGAGGATGGATAGCTACCCGACCCGAGCCCACATCAGAGCGTCATTGAACATTTTACATTTAAAACAGCATTTAAAACTTATTATGTAGGTAGCCAATGTGCATGATGCTTTCATTTGATGCAAACGTTAGTTTTTGTGATTAAAATACATGTAAAATATTACCATAAGATCTGTCTTCCTGTGTGCGGAAATTTGTTTATGTAGCCGTGACAACTAAATACGTGTGTTGTGAATCAGAAGTCCGAGGCAGATCCATTTGCAACAATTTAATGAACAGTCTCTTGCAAACATAAAGTTCCAATACTGAGCAAACATGAAGGCAGCAATGCTTGAATAGGTCCAGGGAGGACGTCGAGCTGTAAGCGGGCAGAGAACAGGCTCGGGTATACAGCAGGCGAAGGATAACTGAGACAGGCTGGGGTCAGGACAGGCGGCGAGAATCAGAATCCAGGTACAGGCAATGGTCACAAGGAAGGCTGCAGACAATCAGGTTAGTTAGCAACAGGGTCAGAGAAACGAACAGACATGAAACACGGGGTGAGACAATACTTCGCACAGGACGCCGAGTTAACAAGGCAGATATAGCTTAGGGGCCAAAGCTGATACAGAACAGGTGCGAAGCAATCAGAGCGCAACGATCCATATTAAGCTGAAGTATGAAAAAACCCTTAGTATTCAGGAGAGAGGGCTCGGGACTGAACACAGAGAAGATCACCAGGACTGGACACCGTAACAACGTGCATGCGCGCCTGTGTTAAGAGCCTTGTTTTTATATATTTTTCTCTAGTGTAGTGTTACTGAAGTGTTCCTTTTTAACGATGCCTGCTATAGCCTACTATTGTTATTATTTTATGCAGCCCTGCACGTATGCCTACAAGGCACAACAAACCTGGTGTTCATTATATATATATATGTGTGTGTGTGTGTGTGTCTATTTTATACATTTTTAAAAGCAATTTTAACCAGAACAAATCTAAAATGTATTCCCAAAATCGTGCAGCCCTAGTTTCTCTTGATATCAGCATGTTCACAGTTTTTTTTTTTTTTTTTTTTTTAAGGTATAGTCCTGCTGACTTCAACATGAGCAGAACATGGTAAAGTGAAAAATCAAACACCTGGGAAATGACAGGTATGCACTATGTTTCAGGAATGGCACAAATGTGTGTGACTGGTTAAGTCTCTGTCTTTAGTTCAGTGTGTTAAATAATATGCTTTTTGCCATTTGTTGTGTATCTTTGGATTGTTGTGTTGTAAATAAATCCAAACAATCAAAAAGCCATTCTTTTTCAAATCTCCTCATTCTTTGTTCAAAGTTCCTCATAGGCCCTGAGAGCTCCTAATAGGGCCATTATGGGAGGGTCTTTGTCTCTCTCAGGTGTGAAACACTCAATATTCATGGGTGGTTTACGCCTACTCGCATAAAGCTTTCTTACACAAGACATGTCTTACAAATTTTAAATCAATATATTATCTGATCTGAATGAGTAGTCAAGGTGATTTTCACATAGTTTTGGAGCAAATATTCTAGGCTACGTGATACAATTTTCAAAAGTCTTGTGAATAAATTATAAGTGTAGGTTTCATGACCTCATTTCAGTGACTTTTTTTTTTGTCATTTTCACAAACCACACATAAATGTTATCTCAAAACTACAAACTTTTACATACATGCTGCTGACATATTATTGTAGCAGAGTTTGTGCTGAATGCAGTGTAATAAGACTTTAGCCATGAAAATGTCACAAGTAACAGAAATAAGCACAAATGTCAGAGCATGTCAGAACACTTCCAGGACCCAGAAAACACCTCAGACCCCAGAGGGTTAAGGTTGTGCCTATGGTGTCTTGACAACCACTGGACTACATCTGTACTCATCACTGCCCTGAAGGACGAAAATCAGCCTTTTAATTTTCAATCGCCTGTTGGTCTCATTGTGTTGTTTCATTCTTCATCGAGCAAGGATGCGTTTCATTTAGCCTATCTTAGCTAAATAAGATACGTAATTATTCAAACACAACCTACAACTTAATTTTCTAATGTGACTAACTGTAGCCTCCAAGCGGCAACCTTCCTGTCTCTTTCTTGAAACCAACACGGAAGTGAATTAAACGGCAATTCATCGACTGGCCGCTTGAGGCTGTCTGCAGAAGTGAGTCAAATCTGTATCTCCCCCATGTTAAAATGCCCAACTTTACAGCAGAAAAAAACATGTTTACAGCCTGGTTCTCTATGTGGCTTTGGTCTATACCAGGGGTGTCCAAACTTTTTTTAGTGAGGGCCAAATACAGAAAAATAAACAAAGGGCCGGGCCACACACTATATTGACACATGAATACTGCATTTTTACGACCTGGCTTGTTACTCAAGGTCTCAACATAAAAAGGAACAGGAACAAAAAGTTTATGTTTTAAAATTTAAAATGAATAAAGAACTGTTTATTATTAAAGTAAAAAGTGTGGTATGAATTAAATACAATGTCAGTTGTGTGTGTTTGCAAAGAGTCAGGTAGGTTAATAACTGGAACTGCACTGCTCGTGCACTGGAACGATAGGCCTGCAGGTGGCACATGAAAACATGAACATGTGTAAACTGTAAGGTTTACCATATTTAGCAGGACTTGTCAGACTAATAATCTGAGGCAATTTCAAGAGACTGCTAATTCGCCTAAATAACAATTCTCACAAATAAAAAATACTTCAAAACTAACGCACACAATTCAAAAGCGACAACGAGGAAGGTGCACCAAGACTCGCGCAACAACCAACTCACAGCGCTCGCCCCCGGGGGGAAACGCGTTCATGTGGCAGATCTCTGTGCGGCGCCGATGTCCGTGGTACTAGGTCACACGCGCGCTGCTTTTAGCTTTATTGCTAACAGAGTTGAGCTCAAGCTTCTTGTGTGGGCCATATTCAATTATATTTTCAAAATTTGCCGCGGGCCAATAAAAACTGGACCGCGGGCCAACTGCCGTAGTTTGGACACCCCTGGTCTATACAGCTAATTGTTGCCCTTCATAACAACTGTGAGAGGGGTGAATTTTTTTATAACTCATCCGTTTGGTTGATTAATATTTAAAGTTCTGCAAAATTAAGGGTGTGTCCACTTTTGAGTGACAGGTGGATTCCTGATGATGTCAATGCTATCCGGTTAGCCATCACTTCACCTCAGCAAATTCCAGCTGCTGAACTTGCCATCTCTGCCGTGTTTGTGCTTTTTTTTCTGGATTATTTCATATAATTTTATACACTCATTACCTCGCCCATGCCTTTGGATACCGTCGTTGTCGTCGAGTATCGTTCGAGAGAACAACCAGCGCTGTATTTCAGTTGTTTTCCTCTGTGAACATGCACTAATGGATGTCTGACAATTTATATACATTTATATAATTTATATAAACAACAATAAATATAAAGGCTAAACACGTTCTGCGGTACCGTTGCACTGGAACAGATTATAACATGCTTATGTACCGTCAGATGAAATCCTGCTGGTGTCGGTGCCAGTGGCGGATCTAGAAAATTTTACATGGGGGGGGCAAAAGGGTGGCAAGAGGTCTTGGCAGGGTGGCAGGGGTAGACGGTACATGGGAATCCCTATATGTAAATTGCTTTAACAAAATAAACACAAAAACACTTTTAAACTACAGTAGTTATTATTTAATCATGCCCTTACACACTACAAAGGTTTTTAATTCACAACAGGCCCAGTGCAGTGTTCAAACAAAACAAAACTCTGCATCTTTTAAAAGACAAAATGAAAATATGAAAAAAAGTACAATAATTGTGTCCAAGATGCAGTGGACTACAAGTATAAAACAGCGGACAACGTATAATTACAATCTTTTTTAGGAAAGCTTAAGGCGACGGTTGTTGTGCTTTGCAGCAAAACGTTTCACAAACATATCTAAATTTAGTGCTTTTGCACGCTGTTTTTCAATACTGAGAACAGCCAGATTTCTCAGACGGTCATCTGCCATGGTTGAGCGCAAGTGAGTTTTTTACCAGCTTTAAAGTAGAAAAGCTTCGCTCACACCCAGCAGTACTCACTGGCAAAACAATTGCGATCTTGCACAGGCGAAAAAGCTCAAAGAAAATAAAGACTGTACAGAGGGACAGAGACACCTGGAAGTTTATTGTACA
Organism: Phoxinus dragarum; assembly: GCA_033366665.1. NCBI lineage: Eukaryota > Metazoa > Chordata > Actinopteri > Cypriniformes > Leuciscidae > Phoxinus > Phoxinus dragarum. The sequence continues at coordinate 69,564 of JARPMJ010001204.1, read as the reverse complement.
TTTAGAATTAATTATTGTCATAATGGGGAAAAAAATAGTTATAAATAGCTTCAAAGTTTTGTAAAGTTGTTAGAAATGTATTTTTATGAAACATCTTCACATAATATTTTAATACATTTAATAAATATATTATTCATACTTGTTGTTGTTTTTGTTTTCATTTTTGAGCTTATATATCTCAATATTAATAACAGTCTGATTAATGTTGAGCCTAGATGTCATAAATGCATCACTTGCCAAAATTGTGGGTGACTTTGTTGTAAGGGGTTAAATAACCTTCTATGATCTGATTTGGCTTCAGATGAAAAAAATCAAACAGAAAAAATATTATTTTATAGTATTCTGGACGGAGATAAAGTCTATTGATTAGCATAACAGTATAAATATAATCAATTATTATGAAAATACCTGACATGTCTAGAAGAACACAGATAAATCATATATCGTTGCAATCATGTTTATTGTCTCCAAAACATCTTTATATGCATGTTACAGTGATCTCTGTTAGACTTGTTTATATCAGGCACTGACTGACAGGTTATTCTTCTTCGTGCACCATATTATATGCAACTAAATGAGTATCTAGCGCCCTCAGTCTGCCCGTATGGATTGAAAACACATTACATCAAAGTAATTATCCAGCGCGCTCATAATGGTTACATCGACGCATTTGGGTATAAATTCAATACATATTATTCATATAGAAATCTGACGTAAACCTATGAGAATCTATCAATATTTCTCCAAATCTGCTAATCTTTGAAAAGCCCTGATGGACGTTGTTTTGTGAAGCGCGTTCATGACACAGTTTTTTTTCCTGAATGAAAGCGGCTGACGACGCTCATAATTCATATTAAAGGTATCGACGCATTTTTTCATTAAACTACACCTGTGGGAAACTCGCTTCACCTTCAGAGGCTCTGGGGCAGCTCAATCTCTCCAGTCGGGTTGCAGGGTCACCGGCGCACCGCAGCAGCAGACTCGCAGTGTGAGTGAGCCAGACTGAGCGAACGCCGCTCTGCACGGTTTGAATCAGGGACGTAGCTAAGTATTTGAGGGGCAGGGGGGAGGGGCTAAAAATATATTTAAAATAAAAAAATTTAATTGTTCACTTTTGGTAAATGTATTGTTTAGTTCACTGTTTTGAAAAGCTTGTGGACATAGTGGCGGGTTGTTTTTACAAACAGTTTTTTGATCATCAAAGTTAGGGGGGGCAGCTGGGGGGGCAAGGCTCTAGATTGGGGGGGGCACTTGCCCCACCCTGCCCCCCTGTAGATCCGCCCCTGCCTCTGCCTAAACTGCCCACAGCCTTGCAAACTGCTGAGCACCTCTGTAATCTGGTCTTCCGTTTCTATGGTTTACCTGATGACATTGTCTCCGATCGCGGACCACAGTTTACCTCCCGGGTCTGGGCAGCCTTTTTTCGGATGCTTCAAGTGAATGTCAGCCTCACATCTGGGTACCACCCTCAGTCTAACGGGCAGGCTGAACGTCTCAATCAGGAGATTATTCGTTTCTTGAGATCCTACTGTCATTTCCACCAGGAGGATTGGAGTCGGTATCTCATGTGGGCTGAATACGCTCAAAATTCCATTTGTAAGCATTCCACGGGTCTAACGCCTTTCAAGTGCGTACTTGGTTATCAGCCACCTCTGTTCCCCTGGTCCGGCGAGCCCTCTAATGTACCAGCTGTGGATGACTGGATGAGGCGCAGTGAGGAGACGTGGAATCTAGCTCACACCCATCTTTTACGTGCCGTCAATCGCACTAAGAGACAAGCTGATCGTCACCGCCGTGCTGGTCCAGTCTATCAGCCCGGTCAGTGGGTGTGGTTATCCACCCGGGATCTCCGACTCAATCTGCCCAGCAAGAAACTCAGCCCTAAATTCATGGGTCCCTACAGGATTATACGGCAAATTACCCCAGTGTCTTTCCGCCTTGCCCTGCCCCGTCAGCTCCGCATTGCTCCCACATTTCATGTTTCTCTATTGAAGCCAGCCACTGCATCTTCCACGGTCAGTAATGTAGAGTCTGAGGATTCCCGTTCTCAGCCCATCCTGATAGAGGGCGAAGAGGTGTACCGTGTGCGCCATCTGCTGGATTCTAGACGTCGTGGCGGGCGTTTACAGTATCTTGTAGAATGGGAGGACTTTGGTCCTGAAGAACGCTCCTGGGTGGACTCAAAAGATATTCTGGATCCTTTGCTCGTTCAAGTATTTCATCATGATCACCCAGACAAACCCGCTCCTCGTCCCCGCGGCAGACCTCGCCGCCGTCAGGGTTTTCGCGCCAGGAGTCGCTCCCAGGGAGAGGGCTCTGTTACGGCGCCCAGTGACATGCCCGTTATTCAGTCTCGAGCGCCGTCCCCTGAATACTGAGTATGCATACTTGGTCTAGTATGCATCATTTGTGCGCTGATGATCGATGCACCTGTTCGCAATGAACGCTGAGCTCTAGCGTATATCTGGCTCGTTGGCTCAGTGTTCCTTGCGAAGTATTGTTCCACTACTGTGTTGCATGACTGAGCATTCTCTGGATAATTTATATAACCTATCTTTGATTTCTGAAACCCCTGCTTGCCCTAACGACTCTGATTCTGTGCAGCCTGCCAAGTGAACCCCTGCCTGTGACCCGACTTCGATTCGCGCTGCCAGCCCTGAACTAAGCCTGCCTGACCACCGAGAACGGACTGAACCAGCTACCCTGCCCTCATATCCCCTTAACCCTTTACCTTCACCTTTCCATTAATAAAACGTTGCACATGGATCCGTCTCAGTCTCCTGCTTCAAAACAAAACCTGGTTCCCTATCAGTCGGTCACTAGGCCTACTACGTAGGTCGTGACCGACCAATAGGAATCTCGCTAGAGAGCCGATCTACTTCGAGTGAAACTAAACGAGCCAATACACATTGGCGTGCAATCATTTGCATCAGCTGCGCAGCCTCGCAGCGCGGGGTATATAACGAGCAGCTGGTGATTGCACTGTAGCTTTTTGCTTCGGAGCCAACCGATGCTGTTTAATCTATCTAATATTGAGTGATCAAACAACGAGCAGGCTCTTCAGGAAGATCTCTCGTGTCTGGTGCGGGCGATACAGCGCGGCAGTGGGGTCGACTTTCTTTTCTCTTTTGTTTTTGTGTTTCTGAGCAAAACAAAAAAGCTGTTTTCACAGCTGGTAACGGTGCGCCAAGAGCGTTAAATAGCCGTTCTTACGGCTGGTAAGACCGCCGTGAAGAAAGACAGCGCACGACAGGTTACACATTTCTGTCTGTGTCCGTTGCGACCGTTCCCCTGCGTGTTTCAGTACCAAGAAGAGCATTCACCTGAAAGAGCTTACATGGGTGTGAGTTGCGTCTTTCTAAAGATGACATTCCACCCGTGTGTTTCTGGATGCAGTCGTTTCCTGTCCTCACTGACGGCCACGATCACTGTCTCGCATGCCTGGGAAACATGTGAGACTGTGTTCGTGGGTGGTTCATGTTTTCGCACGGGAACATGACCACGTCGGCACGCCGGTTGACTCTGCTTTCTCCGGAAAGCTTGAGTCCCCTCTGTTGTTGGCCAGCCGCTGCTTGTGTGTGAAAGCACAGCTGCAGGTCTGCTCGACACTCTGGGACACCAGCGTGTCGTGTGCCGTCGAGCTGCCGGGCTGCAGCGCGGGTTGTCACGGCGACCCAGCGCTCGCTCGCCGCTCCTAGGTGCGCGGGTCCCCATGTCTATTCTCCGTTGTAGCGCCCTCCCTGGTGGCCACCAGGAGAGGTCTACTTCAGTAGAATAGCTTGGGTGATCCTGAGAGCTGAGGGCTTCTCCTTCGGGGAACCAACCCCCTAGGACCCCTCCCTCTCTAGCGCATCACAAGCTGTGCAGCTTCTAGATGAGATTGCTGGGTCCTTCATAAAAAATAAAAAAAATGGAGGAACCTAGCGTTTCATTCAAGGCTCCAGCTGAGGGCAGATGTCGATTGCTACATCGGAGAGAGGGGGCTGTTTCGTTCTGGAAATGAGTATGATGTTAAGTTCCCACTGTAATAGTGTGTGTGCTTATGCTGAATCAGATTCAGAGCGGACAGCCATGCTTTCCCGGGTCTTTCTCGGACGTGCATTGAAAACTTAACAGTATGGAGCTATATTGGTGCCAAAAATATGGAACGCCAAAAGTGCCAAATTCTGCATAAAGTTTTTACCCTCTCTCACTACCCTCGATAGTGGGGTGGCCGTGCCTCTGGCAGGCCACCTCTACCCTGCATTCGAGGCCAAGGCACTCTTATTGCACGAGGGTAGTTCTGAGCCGGGGTTGAGCCTGCGCTTGTCGACTGACCGTGTTCAAGTCACAGTGCTGGCCCTTGATCAGACGATGTCCACCTTGGTGGTCCAGAAGCCCCCCTGGCTGTCCTTGTAGAGGTGTGAGAGCTCGTCAAAGTACACTTTCTCGATGCTCCATCTCATAAGGTGGCTTTTTCAGCGACACTGTTGAGAACTGGCCCAGCAGTTCTCCACAGTCAGCAGCAGACTGAAGCGCTTCCCCTGACGTACCACCAGAGTACCTCGTGGGCTGCCCCTCAGTCTACTCGTCGCCAAGGGTGTCATCCCCTGCAAAAAAGAGAACTCCGGCACAGCCTGCTCTACTGTGTCCGCTGCAGGAGGATGACACCACCCGTCTCAACCACTGTTTAAGTGGTCGGTGAAACAATCACTGGAGACGGGTGACCCGGAGATGGGTGGAGCTGCTCTCTCCCAGTAGAGGGCTGGGAAACTAATCTTTTGAGTCTAAATTCTGTTCCACCACTGGAGTCACAGTGGTTCCCAAGTTCTCAAAAAAAAAAAAAAAAAAAGAGCAGATCCTCTATCTCTGGGTCTGGAGAGTAGTGGGAGGAGAGAAAATCCTCACCACCCTAATTCGCCTCTTCTGTCGCCAGCGGGCAGTGCAGTGTGTGGTTCGAGAACGCAACCAAGCTGCCTCCTGCACCTCCTGCCTCGTGGAACCAGGTAAGTGCTGCACAGCACACTTAGACCACGCTACGGACCGCCTCCCCAAGAGAGCCTCCCGGGCCGCGTCCCTGTGTTCCACCTCGCTGCCCCACTCTGGGTACGCCTACGGTCCCCTTTGGTCCCGCTTGTACGGTCTCTGCGAGCCTGGTTAGCGCTCCCCAGTCCGTCTCGCTGGCTCATTCGGACCATCAGGCTCGGCTATGCGATTCAGTTCGCCCGGCATCCCCCCAAGTTTCGGGCCATGCACTCCACTACAGTGAGAGCAGCGGGATGCCCATGTCTTGCGTGCGGAGATCGCAGTCCTACTGGCGAAGGACGCGATAGAGCCGGTCCCTCCAGCCGATATGAGGCCAGGACACTACAGTCCCTACTTCATTGTACCCAAGAAAGGTGGTGGGTTACGACCGATCTTGGATCTGCGAGTTTTGAATCGGAGCTCCACAAGCTACCGTTCAAAATGCCTTCAGGTCAAATGGGGGAAAATAGCAAACTCGCCCCTGTGCAGAGGATCTCTTTTCTCGGTATGGAGTTGGATTCGGTCGCACAGACAGCGCGCCTCACAGAGCAGCGTGCCCAGTCGGTGCTGAACTGCTTGAACATGTTCAAAGGCAGGACGGCGGTCCCACTGAAACTTTTTCAGAGGCCTCCTGGGGGCATATGGCAGCGGCAGCAGCGGTAACCCCGCTCGGACTGCTACATATGAGACCGCTTCAGCACTGGCTTCACGGCCGAGTCCCGAGATGGGGGCGTGGCATCACGGCACTCACCGGGTGGCAATCACACCAGCATGCCGCCAGATCTTCAGCCCGTGGTCAGATCCCTCGTTCCTACGGGCAGGAGTGCCCTTGGAACAGGTGTCCAGGCATGCTGTGGTATTCACAGATGCCTCTGCCACCGGCTGGGGCGCCACGTACAACGGGGCATGCAGTGTCAGGGGTGTGGACGGCTCCCCAACTGCCTCGAGTTGCTAGCAGTACATCTCGCTCTGAGCCGCCTAAAGAGGCCGCTACAGGACAGAGACGTGCTGGTCCGTACGGACAACACAGCGACCGTTGCGTACATCAACCGACAAGGTGGTCTACGCTCCCGTCGCATGTCGCAACTTCTCGCCATCTCCTCCTCTGGAGTCAGAAGCATCTGAGGTCGCTTCGAGCCATGTATGTCCCCGGTGTGCTCAACAGTGTGGCCGACGAGCTATCACGAGCTGTGCTCCCGGGAGAATGGCGACTCCACCCCCAGGCGGTTCAGCTGATTTGGAGAGAGGTTCGGGGAGGCTCAGGTAGACCTGTTTGCCTCCTCCATTCCTCTGAGGAAGGATCTTCTGACTCAGAGATGGGGGCACCCTGTGGCACCCGCGTCCAGACCTCTGGAAACTCCATGTCTGGTCCCTGGACGGGATGCGGAGGTTCTAGGTGATGTAGCAACACTGACTTTGAGTATAAATTGGGGAAATTAGCACTCAAATGGGAAATTAAATATTCATGGTTTTGATGAATATTTTTTGTATACGCTCTAAATTGGTTCCAAATATGGGCACATACCGTTTTGACCATATGAATATGTATCAGGATCACTCCGGACAATATGCATACAGAGAAAAGGGGATGATCTTAATCAGTCGTACTTGGAAATACAACTTTAACCATTAATGCGTATAACATATAATATTTACCTCAACACTTCGATCCGTCTATTTCTTGGCAGGCAAAATTACGTCCATATGGCCATTAATGGAGATAACCTACCCTCCAAGAGATTAAAACGGGAATACTTAAACTATGCAATGTTTAAAAGTGTGGTAGAGCATTTTTAAAAGGTAGCATAGAAGATCTGATTTTCAGGGATTTCAGATTTATGGATTCATAAAACACAAATTCAGACGAAGATTAAAATGAAGTTTAATAAAAGACACTTTAACAGTACGTAGGTTACACGATCAAGAGTATAACAATATGCATAAACAAAACAAATGATTATAAAAACGATTACGTAGCGTGTATATATAATAACACGATATTAACCAAGAGATGGAGAGAGAGAGAGAGTGAGGTATGAGAGAGATGAAAGAGAGAGAGAGAGAGTACACAGTTTAAGGAATACTTTCAATAATCAAGAGACCGGAGGATTCTCAGACAACCTTAACTAGCTTTGTTTCAAAGACCAGATTTGGAATTAGCCTACTGTTTGTCGTTGGAAAGTCGTCTGGTGCGAGCGCTGTTTCTTTGAAGCCTCGCGGGTTTCCGGGAGGCGTCACGTGGTCGTTTTGACGCAGAGTGGAGACGCTAAGCTTTCACTCGTTAAAACGCTGGATCAAGGAAGTAGCTTTAAACTTGCATAAAAATAAAGACTTAGTCTTAGAAACGGAAAGTAAACGGAGAGCCAGGCTCTCTTGAAGCGGAGTTAAAGCTAAGAGTTAGAGAGACTAGCCGTCAGACTAGAATCAGAGACTAGAGTGGTAAACTAGAATTGAAGAGCGGAAGACGAAGAGATGAAACTGAGCTTCTTGGCTCGTCTCCAAAATATGAATGAAACCGGAGCACGCCCATTCTGAGTCTGGGAGCCAATCACGAGTGGGGATTCTGTGGCGCCAAGAATCCCTTTGTCTGTATGGCACGCCTATTCAGCGCGTGGGGAGAGTTCAGAGTTTATTCTGACATTATTCTACACATCGGTAAATGTTTCAATAATGCATAATAGTTTGTTTCTCAAAACAGATTTGGATTAGTCTAATTTTCTGGTTCACAATCATACCAAATTCTATAGAGTTTAGACTAGGTTAAAGAGAGCTATATTGATATTTTGGGTATTAAGCGTTTCCTACTGGTTGTTTTCATCCGGTGAACGCGCATCTACGTCAGATTCTGCATGCTTGTTAATCGCCGTTTCAAACAGAATGTTGCATTCTCACAAAACAACGTTTTTCACACTTTTAGAATTCTGTGCGTGTGTTTCTGTTTTTCACCCCCACTGTGTGGGTGTTGTGCGTGACGAAGGGGGAGCACGCAGTTGACCTGTTTAACCTAAAAGGTGTAAACATGTCGTTAGTGTGTGTGCGTTCGGCTTTTTCAAACAATACATGAATGGAACTTTCACTGCGGGGAGTCCCTGTGAAAAAACCCAGACACGGGGTGTGTACGTCCTTCGGACGATAAATTCAATTAAAACTCCGGGGTATCTCACCTTATCTTTCAGCGAATCAACTAAAAGCTTTCAGCACGCGTTAATGTCTCTGACAAAAGGGGAGAAGACACTTTGGAATGCATTAAATCACAAAGTCTGTGTTTTGTCTAAGTTTTAGCAAAATGTCAAGAAACCTCTTAGCCATGCAATAAGTCAACAAAATAGAAACATGTATGCTTTATCTATCAACATCTGGCGATGGTGCTACAGTGACTTACCCCCATAGGTACTTAACACCATCACTTCTGCAAGGGTGCCGTCCACGAGACGTGTGTACGCCTTGAAGTGGAACCTGTTTGTCGAGTGGTGCTCTTCTCGCCGAGAAGACCCCCGAAGATGTTCGATAGGGTCCGTGCTTTCCTTCTTGCAGCAAGGGTTGGAGCGAAGGCTGTCTCCCTCCACCCTCAAAGTACATGCTGCCGCTATTTCAGGCCTATCACGACCACATAGATGGCAAAACCGCCATCATAAATGTAAATGTAATGTAAATGTAGTGAACCTGCAAGCACTGCCCCTGGAGGAGGCAGACCCAGCCCTGGCTTTGCTCTGTCCCGTTCGCGCTCTGCGTATGTACGTGGACAGAACTCAAAGCGTCAGGACCTCAGACCAGCTCTTGTCTGTTACGGAGGCCAGCAGAAGGGAAAGGCTGTCTCCAAGCAGAGGATGGCCCACTGGATAGTGGATGCCATCGCCTTGGCTTACCAAGTTCAAGGCGTGCCCTGCCCTCTCGGGTTGCATGCACACCTCCACGAGAGGCGGTTGCATCTCCTGGGCGCTGGCACGTGGCTCCTCGCTAACAGATATCTGTAGAGCTGCAGGCTGGGCGACACTAACACGTTCGCTAGATACTATAGCCTACGTGTAGAGCCGGTCTCCTCCCGTGTTCTCACCCTAGACGGGTAGAAGCACTGAGAGGCCCGGCTCTGTCGGCTTGCTGCACCCTACTGTGCACCCTTATTCTCCAGTGTGAAAAACCTGTGAGTCCTCCAAACACCCTCGGGCCGGACTTGGCGGAGCGTCTGGTGCCAGGTCTTTATCTGCTGAATCCTTGAGAACCGGATTTAGGCTGGGTCCCATATGTGTGACCCTACGGGGATCCCATATGTGTATATTCTCCACGGCTGCTCCTAAACGGAAGCCCGTGTCTTTCCTTGGGCTAAGTCACCCATTACTCATATGCTGTACAACCCTCGGGTTAGTCCATATGTTATCTCCACTTAACTCCTTGAGAATGTGGCTTCCGCAGCGTTCCCCTCCTTCAGTTCGGGCACGCTTTCCCAGTATTATCCAATAATCTCACTGTATGGGTTATCACAGAACAACAGTGACAGGTTCTCTCTGTGTAAGCCTCCTCCTATCGTCCTTCCAGGCAAGAAGGTGTAGAGGCTTGCACAGGGCGCTGGATGGGGGTGCAGCAGCTGTGGCGCTTTGGTAGGGATTCCTATTGGTCGGTCACGACCTACGTAGTAGTGACCGACTGATAGGGAACGTCTCGGTTACGTGTGTAACCCTCGTTCCATGAAGGAGGGAACGGAGACGTAGGTCCCGTCGCCACATCTGCTGCCGCCCGCGGGGCAGCCAGCTTATCGGCTTGGCTCCTCAGCAAAAAACTACAGTGCAATCACCAGCTGCTCGTTATATACCCGCGCTGCGAGGCTGCGCAGCTGATGCAAATGATTGCACGCCAATGTGTATTGGCTCGTTTAGTTTCACTCGAAGTAGATCGGCTCTCTAGCGAGATTCCTATTGGTCGGTCACGACCTACGTCTCCTGTTCCCTCCTTCAGGGAACGAGGGTTACATACGTAACCGAGACGTTATAAATATATGAAAATACTTGTGACTCTTGCTGACACTATTTCTCTTGTGTTCCATTTACTTTTTTATGATTTATAATTAAGAAAGTATTTTTACTGGCACAATTCTGAATGTCACACCAAATTATATAGCGTCACGCTAAATGATAAACTGCACCACTCCACAAATTGTCAATGCAAAAAACTGTATTTTATTTGGATTCAACATTCAATTAATTCAATTCAGTTAACATTAATGATTAAATTCACTTCTTTTTTCCTTTTTCTGTATTTCTTTTGTGCATCTCTCCACATCTCTCTCATTTTGTCTTGTCTTGGAGAAAGAGACTGTACACTGAATGCCTTGAGTTTTCCCTTTTGTCTCTTCTCTTCATACCTGCTAATGAAAAATATGTAATTAAGATATTTTCATTCCTTTCAGTTTCACCATCTTGATAATAGTATCATGTGTTGAAGTTACACTATGTTGTGGCCTAGACTTTCATCCCTATAGTAGGTGTCTATTCTGTGTGAACTGGCATGATCTCTTTACTTTTTTCTCCTTTCCCTCAGGACCTCCTCTCTCCTTTCATGGTCAGCATTGAGTCTTTCCCTGTATTGTGTGTGTCCTCTCTTTACTTGACATTTTCTGCCTGACAGACAAAACATTGCATCTTTTAATAGGCAAAGCATTGCAAATATGGTGAAACATGGTTAAATTACGTATAAAATTGAAAAGAAATACATTAATTGTATAGTTAATTTAATGTTTACTATTAAATTCATTGAATGTTTTGAATAGTTATTTATTTATCATTACAAAAGGTGTATGTAATATTGTGTGACAAATATATCATATGGTGTGACTTAGAACACCATATGATACAGTGTCACACCATATGACGTTGTGGTTCAGTTAAGCTAATCTCTTGGTTTAACTAAAAACAGCTAGCTTATACTTAGCATGTAAATTGCCACATGGCAGGAATGATTTTTAAGAATTAATAAGTAAAATTCTTATAAAAGCGTTTCATTTTTTATGTAAATATAGTCACACCATAAGACACAAAACATTGACCACTAGTGAGCATATCAGATACAGAGCTTTTTAATTAAAAATTAAAAAAGCCAGGACTCACCTCTTGACCTTGCAAACCACTCCAGAGATGACACTGCAACTTCCTGGTTGAGTGTGGACCTCTTCATCATAAGGATATCCAAATTATTGCCCGTTCAAAATATAAATTGCAGTGTCACACCATATGACGCCCATTTTGCGGACAAAATGTATTGGCCAGAACTTGCTTTAAAGTCATACACAGACATCAACACTTTCTGTGTCTGTTGAAATAGCCTAATTATTTTACTTAAACTGTAAATCTATCAATTATTTATACTTTGCTGATATATATGGCATATTAGTAAAGTCACACATATCACGGACAGTCACACCACATGACAATTTTGATGTTTAGATAAAAATTTGAAGTAGAGGTCTTATACACCAACTACAGCTATGGTATGCTGTAATAATATCTTGTCAGAGGAACAACATAAGGATATATATTTTTTAAAAATACCCATTTTTATTAGGTTAGGAAATCATGGACGGGTAAAATTGCATGTCATGTCTCCCACCCATATATGTATTTACGAGGCTGCCAGTATCCGCACCGAGAGCGCGCTCTCTCGTGTGAGCCACGCTGTCATCGTTAAAGAGTCTAAAACTGTGCCCGGAAAGACCACGCTCTGACTGGTGATCAGTTTGCTCTTGGTAACTGTCATGAACTGCTCCGAGACACGAAGGTGGAGAATCCAAACGCAGCTTTATTAAAGGGGAAATCCAAAGAACAGGCAGGGTCAAACACAGGAAGGCAGTCCGTACAAACAAACAAACAAACAAAACAGGCAGGGACCAGAGGCAAGAGAGTAATCCAGGGACCAGAGGCAAGAGAGTAAACCAGGGAACAGGGCAAGATATCCAAAAGACAAGAAAACCAGGAGAATGCTCAGAAATGCAGTGTGACACTTAAACAAGACTTCGCGGTGAGTGAATGAATGAACAAGGTATAAATAGACAGACTAACAGGATGAGACACAGGTGAAATGCAATCAGTGAATGAGGTACAGGTGAATGTGATCAGTGACAAGTGATGATGAGTCCGGGCAGAGAATGATGGGAGATGTAGTCTGTGAGTGAATGATAATAGTCCTTGATGTGGAGTGCCCTCAGGTGGCTCTCAACGGCACTCCAGCTGGTGACCGTTACAGTAACATTGATTGTGAGACCCATGCATTCCAAATGGCCGAGAATCAAATCCCTGTGAGCAAGAAGCTCGGTTCTCGACTGTGCTAGCACCAGCCAGTCGTCGAGATAATTAGGGCATGCGCACCTCCCTGATGTCTCAGGGGAGAAAGCGCTGCATCTATACACTTTGTTAATGTACGGGGCGCCAATGACAGGACCGAACGGCAGAACGGTGTATTGATAAGCCTGACCCTCGAAGGCGAATCTCAAGAATGGCCTGTAACGAGGGTTTATCTGAATATGAAAGTATGCATCTTTCAGATCCATTGTGACAAACCAATCCCCGGGGCGAACTTGCGCGAGGATATGTTTGATAGTTAACATTTTGAAGGGCCATCTCATGAGAGCCTTGTTCAAATGTCTCAAGTCTAGAATGGGTCTGAGACCGCCGTCTTTTTGGGGGTTAGAAAATAGCGGCTGTAAAAAACCTGAGTTTTTTAGCGTAGGGAGAATTATCTCTATCGCCCCTTTTGCTAATAAATTTTTGCACTTCGGCGAGAAGCACGTAACCCGCGCTGCTTCTCACTGAAGTCTCGATAACCGCCTGAAACTTTGGGGGTCTGCGAGCAAATTGAAGCGAGTAACCTCGCTTTATAGTGTTTATGACCCAACTCGACACAACTGTGAGTTGTGATTGTGAAACATACTCCTTTTGTGCTTTATTTGGGTCGCCGTGAAAACAGCGTTTGTTTATAGACGTGCTCACTGCTGCGGGCCTGTTTACAATAATAAAATCCCCAGCCGCCTGAACTGAACAGGGAGCTGTGGGAAGTTTTGAAGGTCTTTTCGAGGGTGGTCCAGGTGTCTAGCGCGAGACACGAGCCCTCTCTTTTTACCTTTAGTGCTAGGACGACTCCGGCGGCACCACATCAAGCACGGTGCTGGGACGCAGGCCCTGTCGCGGGGGAGTCGGGTAACGTTTCACTGAACGCGGCTGGCGGCGGGCCATAGGGCGGGGCTGAGAGACCTGCTTCGCCGGCTTGGCTGGCTGCGTCGAAGACGGTTGTGCTTGGGCAAGAAGTGTCGCATCGCGTGGGACACCTTCTGTGCCTCTGTATACCTCTCCGAGAACCCCTTCACTGCCGGGCCGAAAAGGCCGGAGCTGGATACTGGGGCGTCGAGGAACCTTGTCTTGTCAGTGTCCTTAATCTCGGTGAGATTAAGCCAGAGGTGGCAATCGAGCACGACCAAGCTCGCCATGTTCCTCCCGATGGCCTGTGCTGTAGCCTTGGTACCACGCAAGGCTAGGTCCGTGGCGCTTCGGAGATTGCGGAAGGCCGGATTGGAGGAGTTTGGCCTGGTCTCCCACGTAAAGGACCGGTGAGAGTGATTGTGCAGTTGCTGCAGCACAGCCTATGAGCGGGTCAGATGCTCAATGTGCTAGCTGTGCAGTTGCAAATGCGTTTTACATATAAGCTTCAGTAAATTGAGGAAAGGGAGTTTCCCCACTGCGTATAGCTACTCAATACGAATTGACCGTTCGAAAGGGAACTAGACAGAATACAGTTCAGAGCTCTAAGACTCAGTATAGGTGCAGTGAAACCAATCCCTACTAATGCACTACTGGTAGAAGCTGATGAATTGCCATTATATTTAAGACGTTCTAAGTTGTCTTTAGCATATTGGATCAAGCTAAAAGGATCTGTAGAGGAACAACCTGCAACAAAGGTTCTGCGTGACTGTTGGGAATATACACAACAACTGAAAGGTAAAGGATTTGGTTGGAATATTAATGCAGTAGCAGAAGAATATGGATTAAATAGCATAGAATATGGACCAACTACTGTATGGGGTAATGTTCCTCCATGGATATTTCCTGTGCCCAATGTGGACCTGAAGCTTCTAGAGAAGAAGAAAGAATGGAGTGAAAGTAATGTGAATAATATTGAATATTTGGTTCGAGATTATGTGAATAGGAATTATTATAATTATATGCTAATATTTACTGACGGATCAAAAGATCCAGGGGACTGAACATGTTCAGGAGCTTACATACCTTTGATGTAGGTATTTGTAAAAGAATCAATGATAAATTATCTGTATATACAGCAGAAATGGTTGCTATTATTTTAGGGTTACAGTGGATAGAAGAGGTGGGGCCTGAGAGAGTTGTCATTTGTTCAGACTCCACTAACCCCCTGTATAGTTTGAATTCCAAAAAGAAAACAGAAAGAGATTATTTATTGATTGAAATATATACAATAATGCTGAGAATACAACGAGCTGGAGTTAATGTACAATTTGTTTGTGTCCCTGCTCATGTTGGTGTTGGGGGGAATGAGAAAGTAGATGAGATTGCAAAGACAGCGTTGAAATTAAAAGATGATGAAATAATGAAAGTTCCATTTGGAAAAGGAGAGGCCAAATCATTAATTAGAAAAGTAGGGAGTGGCGTATGGCAGAAGAAGTGGGACAGACACTAAAGGGAGACACTATTACAGCATACAGAAATCAATTAAGGTGAAGGGTTTCAAAGGGAAATGTAGAAGAGATGAAGTGTTTTTTTCAAGATTAAGGTTTGGACATACTGGGTTAAAATCAACGCTGTGTTTAATGGCAAAATCTTTGCCTGATAAATGTGAGGTTTGTGATGTTCCTGAAAATGTTGAGCATGTCATCATGAAGTGTAGTAAATATGATTCTGAACAAGTTGGTTGCGACCCGCCATAAATCTCAGAGAAGAAGAAGAACATGACATGAAACGTGACCAAGACAAGACCAAATCGTGACAATGGCCGGTTATGAATGTATTTTGATCATGCCCAAACGCGCCGAGTCAGAGACAGTTGAATTCAGTCGGTGTTCACAGTCGGTGTTTAAAATCTGCTCCAGTTGTTGAGAAGTCTATAAGTGTGTTCAGTTCAGTCTTGTCAGAATGTTTCTTTCAGCTAGTCATTAAGTGTATCCCCGGCTTAATTGATTATCAAAATAAGCGTTAGTTGCAGCCCTAGTATTGGTGCTGTTTCCCAGATTTTAGAATAATATTAAAGTCTTTGAAACTGAAATGTGATCCATTATTTAGTGACCTGATTCCACCACTACTTACTCTGGACATTTTCTACCACCTTCAAGGTTCATCATAGGGTACTTTTTAAACAGTATGTTTAATGTTGTTGTTGTTACTATTATTATGAATTGCTGTTATTTTAATGAAACTGTAGTTTTGTAAAGATATTTGAATAAAGAAATGTAGGTGCAAGTTATATTTGTCTACATAAATCTTTTTACTAACTATTTAAGCAGAAGCATTTAGAAATTTAGAGATTTAGAGAGAGAGAGAGAGAGAGAGAGAGAGAGAGAGAGAGAGAGAGAGAGAGAGACAGACAGACAGAGAGAGACAGACATACATAGACAGACAGACATAGACAGACAGACATAGACAGACAGACATAGACAGACATAGACAGACATAGACAGACATAGACAGACATAGACAGACAGACAGACAGACAGACAGACACTTGGTTACACTTCAGTTAAGCATTCATCTGATATACAACTTACTGGTTACTTACCTGTTTCGCTATACCGATCCATTCTGCAAATTAAAGGCATTAACTTACCATTCTGTCTGCTTCGTCTATGCCAAACCTGACAGGAAGTGTATATCTTTAAAAACAAAGGTTTTTATTTTTTGTTATT
The DNA here is from genome assembly GCA_033366665.1 of Phoxinus dragarum. NCBI lineage: Eukaryota > Metazoa > Chordata > Actinopteri > Cypriniformes > Leuciscidae > Phoxinus > Phoxinus dragarum. Next base: position 53,651 of record JARPMJ010001204.1, on the reverse strand, counting down.
GACATTTTAAATAAACTGTTAACACACTGTAACATACTTGGATCAACAGCAAATCAATCAACGTTAAGTCACACCAAACAAAGGTCCTCCCAAAAGGATCTGCTCGTTTTTCAATCTCACCATTCATGCAAAATAAAAGTAATTTATATAGGCTATGCAGATGCAAAGAGGTGGAGTGCTCTTTAATTAAAAACTGGCAGTAGAGTGACGGGCTAGCTAAATTGCAACCAAATGTTGGTTTGTTGCTATTGCTAAATGTATATTATTGAAATGGCCGTGTGTGCGCGTGTGTGTTTAATAGTGATAAATCATGTTCTCAAAATGTCACACAATTCATGTTTTTGGTAATTAAAATGAGTTACAATATGATACATTATGTCATTTTTTTTGTACTGTAAATTTAAATGTGTATGTTGATTTTGAGATTGTTAACGTGTGTTGTAAATAGTTGGGGGGAAAAAAGGTATAGAATCATTTGTTTCATGTAAAAATTTTGACTGTCATTACAAAAATAAACAATGTCCAGAGCAATTTTCTTTTATTTACAAATTTAAAGTTGCATAAAAATAAATAAATAAATGTACAGATTTTTTTTTTCCTTTTAAAAAAATATAAGTTAAAAAAAGTTAAACATATATTCAGAGAATATATAAAATATTCTCAATCATTCTTTCAAGAAGAGAAAACTCTTTCTCTTTCTCTTGCCTGTCCATCCTCTCCGTGCTCTCCTCGCCTCTGCAGTCCCATGTCTTCTCTAATCAAGTCCAAAAACTCGTCCTCTCTGTCTCTTCTTCATGGTGCTGCTGGTGCCCCTGGCTCCTCCTCACCGTGGGCACCCCTGCTGAACTTGACTCTGGTTTGTCCTCAGGGATTGAGGCAATGAGGACAGGGAGTGCCTCTGTCCCAACACCTCATCCATGAGGACAAACCAGGGCCAAGATTCAGCAGTGGGTTTCCCACTCACACCCTCACCTGTCCCAGAACACTTGCAATCCTAAGGCATAGCAAATTAACCATGGCTTGTTAACAACAACAGCACAATACATTTCAGCTAAGATGTGTGTATTAACTTTCTTACTTGGTATTTTTTATTTATTGTATTTTTTTTTTTTTTGGCCTGTATGGGAGTTACCTTCCCCAGCAGACCCATTTTCTCCACAATTGCAATAAAAAAGCAGAAAAGGGTACATGAAAAATTTAAACCTTAAATTATAGTTAAAGGTTTTAACCTTATAGTTAAAACCTTTGTAGACGTAGCTTGCATGACCGGTGACCGCACTACAAAAACACATAAAAGTAAAACCCCATTGCCTTGTCTACTGCTTTTCTTATTGTTGTGGGCTTTGAGTGATATTTATTATAATACACAAGTGAGACAGACTACTGCAAATATTACAATAAAATAAAATTTAATTGATTTAATTGCAATTTAATAATTTAGCTGTCTGCTCCTTGCTCCCAGAAACAATGATTAAACTAAATATTAGCACAAGTTTTGCACCACCTTACAAATGAAGCCACGCAATGGTGATGAAGGAGTTAAGATGAAGTTTATAAGAAAAAAACACTTTATAATTAAAATGCTGTCGTCACCGGCGCGATGGCTTATGGGATAGAATCAGTCCGCAAGGATCCGTTTATGCATCCTTTCTTTCACGGGGAAATGAAGGGTGCATTTGGCGTCGCTTTTGAATCAGGGTAGCCTTCGTCGCGCCACGATGACTCAACCGGCCTTTCGAATACGGCCTTTGGAGGATGCGGAATTGAATTGGGACAGCCTTCATCGCGCCGCGGTGACGCAATCGGCATTCAAATGCGACCTCCAGGTGTGCAGCCTTTGAATTGGGACATCCTTCGTCGCGCCGCTGTGACGTTTCGTCGCGCCACTGTGACGCAATCAGCCTTCAAATACGGCCAATCGGCCTTCAAATACGGACCTCGGAGGCTGTAGCCTTCACATTGGGACACAGCTACTGATTGGCTTCATCACTGTCTCCTCTCCACCAGTAAGCTGGTGTGTGGTGGGCGTTCTGGCACAATATGGCTGCCGTCGCATCATCCAAGTGGATGCTGCAAATGTGAATATTTGCATATTTGGTGCATATTTGCATATTTGCATATGCATATTTGGTGGTTGAGGAGATCCCCCCGCCCCCCCGACCCCCGCAAACATTGATTATACATATACATATATATATATATATATACAAATTTTTTAACAAATTATATCAGCACCACACGCAAATCCCGTGAGTCGCACGGATATAAAGGAATAAGGACATTTAATTCTACCGAACTACCCGCAAGTGCTGAATTACTACTCACACAGGTCAGTTTATTAGACTAATTAAACTTGTGAGGTAACGCAGCGCTGTTTCACTTGGTCTACACTATCACACTAAACTGTATTTGAGTGTGTTGAAAATTATAATGTTATTCTATGTGTTAGTGTGTTGGCTATATGAGACTAGCAGTAAGCTAGATCAACATTAGAATAACATACAGATCATATTCTAACATTTCATCATGTTGAACTATATAACATTGATTAGTTGTATGTACATTTGCTCACCTGTCTAATAAAATACATGCAAGAGCTCTGTCAAGTCGAAGTTTGTCAAGGACGTGGAGCTCTCTGCATCTTGAAAACGAATCGCTGATATTTATCCTTGTTTTAGTTCTCCTTTTTCTCAAAGTCTGCTTGCCATGGTCCATAATGTTTGAACGAAACAACAACAACAGCATATGCAGTAAGTCCACATCTGTCGCCATGGTTACTATGACAGTACTCCGAGCGGAAACCAGGGATAACGCGGATATTACGTCATTGCAGGCGACAAGTGAACAGGGATTCCGGGACGGCCAATTATTTAAAATTGGAATTTCTCTGAAATTAAAATCTTTGGGAACTTTTGGGATATTGTAAGTGCACAACTGCAGGAAATATATCACAATGTGCAAGTGATTTTAGGATATTTTATTACAAAATTCTTACATATTGTAGCTTTAATTAAAAAGATTATGGCAAAATTATGTCATCAAGGCCCAAGTGACCATTTTAAGCAGATATTTTCTGTTTAAAGCTATAATATTTTATGTTAAGGCAATTGTGATTTCATGTGAAAGTGGAGGTCTGAAGTTAAGGTCTCATATCCAGCTGCTTTGAGAAACAGTTTTGTTTAATATTTTCTTTTGGTGGGAAATATTCTTTGTATTTAAGCCTGATTATTTTATTCATATGCCATACTATTAATAAGATAATTTGAAACCAATCATAATGAGTTAATTTTTATTTCTAGCATTTTTATATTTAGTAAATACCAGGAATACCAGTAGTGTAGAATGCACATCAGTTATTGATACAGAATAATACAAAACAATAAACCAATTTAAATGCAAATTGTGAATAAAAATATGAAAACAAATGAAAATACAATAAAAATATATTTAGAGTTAGCAGTCATGCATTAAACAAATGTGTACAACATTTTGACATATTGTCATAAGATGACATAAGATATATGACACTAAAGAAATAAAAGGCATTAGCATAAGAGACAATCAGATCCAAAAGTCTGAGTCTTTTGCATTTTCTTTTTATAATTTAATGCATTTTTTTCATTACATATTTATTTAAAAAATGTAATCTTAACAGACATTGACAGACAGACATTTGACAGACATGAATTGCAGAATGTCTTAGATCCTTATGATAATGTTTTAAAAACTAGCCAAAAAGCTTAAATGGAAGTAATACCATTGTCACTTATTTGCTTACATATGATTAATGGCAAATTATTTATTTCATTAAATATAGATATATTTATACTGCACAGAATTAGTACTCTGAATATAGTCAGTGGCCAATGTAAAAAGCTGTATGTAAGAGAATGTACAGTTGTTATTACAGAATAAACCCTGACAGGTCATCATGACATCATCCTAAATTTATTCTGAGATAATGACTGTGCTTGTTCATTATCCAGACAGCAAAGTAACGTATACAGTAAGAACACTTCAGTTAAGTCTTTAGGTTTAGTGTCTGGATTGTTGATAGTTAATGGATCAATATAGGTCATCAATCTACTTTTGAGGGCTTTGACCACATCACCCTATATGCACGAAGCACATTTCATTATAATCATCTTATTCTTATAGTAAAAGAAAACCATAATTTGTTTTAATAAAACAAAATATAAACACTGCCATGATGTACTAAATACATTTAAATAATATTATTTCTTCACATTACTGTAATGAGAATTGAGGGCACAGTGGCAATAAACTGAAAGTCACAGTGCAAAAAAGATCATACTGGTCTGCTTAATTTCCTTTATGCATAATATCATATTTATTTATTTCTGTTGGGTGAAATATGACCAGAAATGTTTCGTTTTCGTGAGATTCACCCCGGTATTATATCTAATCCAATGATATTCGTGTATTTTATGTGTGCTTTAGTATCATATCGTTTTTGGGCCACTGTAAAGGGTTAAACCATCTTTGGCAAGACGTCAAACGGTCTCTGATTCCCCACAGCGATCAGATGAGAGAGCTGCACGTTTCTCTTGTGTGTCTCCGGGTCCATGTTGGAGTTGATCTGCTATGCTGGGTCATTTCAGGCCACGTCTGTCCGATCACAGGAGCAAACATTGATATTACAGGGAGATATTATAAAGGACATACACGCATACTGTTCTGCGGCTTCGAGGTGAGTCATTATTTCCCATGTTTTGCGCCTGTTTGAAGTGAAACGGCATTACTTTGCTGTAAAATGTATCCGTGTTAAACATCGAGAGCCAATGCAACTCGCTCTCGCTCAGACATAGCCTATAGCAGCTGTGTTTCTAAATTACACGAAATGTCATAGCGTGCGTTTAGTATTTTACATGTTTTTTTCCAAGCGGATGTGGTTTTGCTGCACTTTTAGTGTCTTTCGGCAAAACCATTTAGGTATTGTCGTAAAGGTATTGAAAATGCATCACCGTAGCCTACATTTTCCCCAAAGCGAAATGCTTCATTTTTTACATTATTATGAATGTGATCTGTAATGTCATTAAAACAATATGATTTATGTAGTGAACCGTGCTCTGTTTTTGTTGGTGTTGGTGATGTTGCTGTTGCTAAAGTTATGGTTGCACATACAATCGTGCATGCGTGTACCATTTTGCAAACTTTAGTCAGACGTAATAATAAACTTTAATGACCGTTTTTGCTCTCAAATGTGTCAGAGTTGGCCAGTGTTATTTGGTTGGCTCACAGGCAGAGCCCAACGATTTGACCCACTTACAGATCTGCATCATTTCAACATATTTATGGTCTACATGGTTTGATTGATTGTAGCTAACACAATTGTTGCAATTGTTTGTACATGCACAGGGAGGCTAAATATGTTTTTGTCATATCTGTCTGTAACTCTTTCATAAAATACTTTGTTTGGAATGGAATAGCCTTGCTACGCTTTTCTGTAGCACACACTATGCATACTGTATGCAAGTTTTGTACACATGGAATACCCACGTGACCTATTGCATTTTCACAAATGTGCAGTAGCCTATAGAGCATTACAACAGCAGGCTGCACAGAATAATAATGTGTCCCACAACACAATTCGCATTTCAGTGTACTAAACAGGAAGTGATTTTTAACATCTGGTAATTGACATCTTATCTCCTATCACTGCTAAACATGTTGACGTTGTTACACAATTTTAACACTCACACAAAAACAATATTAAAATGTAAAAAAAAAAGTTCACTGAATGCTGGTTGCGGAATACATGAATGTGACTACAGTAGTACTGCAGTACAGATGGAAATGTTTACCATTGCGTACTGTACCCTTTTTTCCCACACACTGTAAAATACATAAAAATATGTATGCATTACACAAAAACGTATACAAAATACATTAGCCTACATACTGGACAGTATTCAGAAAGAGGTAGCCTCTGCTGTTGTTTTCCATTATGAACATAAAAATACTCAAATCTTCTGTAATGAATGCAATCAATTAATGATTGTGTCTTTTCTGTGTTTAATGAAATAAGTGATTTATGATAATAAATTGTTCACACCATTGTTTACAGACATGCGAAAGAAAACGGGATGTTGAAATATGGAGACTATTAGTGGTCCTCTTGACTTTCCGTAGATGAGAATTTCTCTGCAGCTGGAGGGTTATTTCAGGTCAGCTGTGTGCCATGTGGATCGGTGAATCCATTTAAAAGCCTCGGCAAAACTGCAGTTGGCAAGATTACACTGAAGTTTTTTTTTTATGAACTGCATTTCATGTCATTTTACCATTTTAACTGCAAACCTTTAAATATTTAATTGCGTTGGATAATGGGTTAGGTCTATCTCTTAAGGGTTTGAGAAGTTGACTGTTGTGAATCAGTGGCCTGTTCTGATTTCAGAAATATAATACCCCCTCACAGCTTTTTGTACTGTGACCTGAGGTCCCAGTCCGTATGTCACTCTATGAAGGGCCCAGGGGTGTTTGGTTTCAATAGGCACTTTTAGTAGATTTTACATAACTACATAACTGTGAAAATGCCTTAAATTCAATTAGCATTAATAATAGACTGTTGCTCAGAAGGCTATATGTAGGAACAATTGTTTGTCTTTAAAGCTAATTTCATGCATTTATGTAGAAACCAATTCATAATATGATCATCAAAAAGTGTCCGAACTTGTACCAAAAGTGTACAGTAGCCTATGTGTACGGTCGACCTCACGCTTTAGGGAGCCACGTGAACAGACCAAGGGGGTCCCACAGTCTAACAGATCAGGGCTGTTAGACTGTGGGACCCCCTTGGTCTGTTCACGTGGCTCCCTAAAGCGTGAGGTCGACCGTATTTATATATAGTGACTGAGACCATATAATCTTTACACTCTTCTGCAAGTCTGTAGCTTAATTTTTCCCCCACCTAGCTATCTAAACATCTGTCTGTCAGCCTTTATTGGGCATAGAGTAGGCCTATATTTGTAGTTGCTTGGTTGAGTTTATGGTATAGTGTGGTTATTCATGAAAATAGGCCATTGGCCATTTATAACTTTCATTTGACATACCGTTCTGAAAGTTAACATCAGAAAACATGAGAAATATCAGAAAATATCCCTAACCATTTATAATTTTTTGTAGTTCATACTAGATTTTATGTTCCATTCACTTCTTATAAATTCATGTGAACAAAGTACAGCGGGTATACAAGTGGCACATAGAATTGTCAGATTCAAGTGTGGTGGTGACCTGTGAATTAATTTAGTGAAAAGGCATTGGAACGCTGAATGTCTCAACATTTTGGCTGAGAATCCAAAATGGAGGATATTTTCATTTTTTCCAATTTAGCACTTACTTGAGACATGCAGATAGTGTCAAAACACAAATTACAGATCTGGACTTGCTACTTAGACTTGTTACTTGTTCTTTGTGGACCCTTACATACTAAAATCACTTGGCTTTCCACAATAATAGCTTCTTGGCTATAGAACACACACACCCAACAAGACCACTTCTTGTCAGATGTCTTCTCATAAGAGCTTTATTGGTCTTCTACTGTCTTCAACTTGCCTGTCATTCAAATTTCTTCATGAATATGTAACAACAAAGTTTTCACGCCTGTCAAAGTGCATTAGCTTAGCCATTCCAATTCTTTTCTCGAGGTTGCCCACTTAGTGATTACAGCATTTGTTGTTACTATCAAATTTAAATACTAGCATATGTGTTCTGTATGTAATAGCATGCGACCATACCACTCATACTGTTTTTGCTGTATGTTTACGGTGTGTACATTTGTATGTCTGGAATACTCGGATTACCTAAGTGTACAACCAGAGCGCACTGTGTCGAATTGTGTGTCCCATAATGCAATACAAAGAGTTCATCACTTAGCAGTGTGAAGGATGTAGTAACACATTTTTAACATCTCCTTCTTGGACCTACACAAAATAAAAAAGAGAAAATCCTGTATAGTGAGGTCTTGTGATAACATAGGAGGTCTGCTTGATATTGAAGAAAAATGTTATATGCGATAACTTGTTTAATTATATGATATGCTATAAAATGAAATAACAAACATACATGTTTCACATTCTTAATGGAAAGCATCCCTACAACTTCTGAAAAAGTGAACACCAGCATTGCACATTTTGGATGTCTCCCCTATTGGACACCTAGCTCAGTTCATCCAGTACTCAACTAATCAGCTGATGAGTTTGATCCATGCAGCTGATCAGCTGTGTTTAATAAGGAAGACATCTAAAATGTGCAGCGCTGGGGTGGTTTGATATAATTGACTGCCATGTGGCGCAAAGGGACATTTTGCAAAACAGCTGCAATTGCCGTTGAAATGTAATTGTAGCTTAAGTCATAAATTAACAATAAGGATGAAATACAATGATGGTAATTTCCAAATCCTAGTACTTTATAGGCCTACTGTACAACAAACATGAGAAATCAAAACAAAAGGTATTGGCATTTACTGTAGCCTGGGAAAACCCAGACCACTTCCGGCAAATTTAGATTTGCTCTGCAAGTGGGTCTGGCAAAGAGCCCATTGAAACCCATTTCCAATCCGTCGAAATCGCGGCACCAATCAGAAACGTTGGGGCGGGCTTTACACGATGACGACAGAGCAGAGACGTTGACGCAGATGCCGCCGTGGAACATCACAACATCACTCGTTCGAATCAGCTATCGCGTCTGTTTCAAGCGATTTAAAATGGTCATTTTCGTTAACACAAACAGAGAATTGCTGAGAGTCTCGAGATGTTTCTCCGTCGCTCTGCCTACGTCATGACATTCAGAGGGCTGGTCCTTTACAATCTTTGGATACGAACCCATTCGTATTGTGGACGACCCCAGTCTCACCCCTTTCATGGATTGATATATATATATATATATTTTTTTTTTATTGTGTGCGAAATGTTCCGTGTTACACCATGGTCCTGAAGAAACGCCATCTTCCAATGTATACTTGTTATATAGAGGAATGACAATAAATATGGACTTGACTTGATACTCTGGCAATTACAAAACACGCAAATCTCCGTAAAATTTCTGAAATAACCAGTAGTGGAGTGCAGCCTTATAGAGACCCAGGAAGAGATTGCAACTTTTAGTCTGCACCTGGCCGTTTCTGAATGGTTAGTGGATACATTTGTGTAGCCTAGTTGTTGTGGAGTTACATTGATTCATCTGATCGACTTACTTGTACCATCATGTTTAACTTTTACACAAGTTCACACAGTTCCCTGAAGTTTTTATAAAACAGGTCAAATAGTGTTATGTGCTTGTCTGTGCAGCCAACGACAGAAACGTTTGCATGCTTTGCTCAAACTTTTGTCATTGCGTTAGAACTGGTTACACTGTTGTTGCTTGCGAAAACCAAATGGCGGCGCCGTGGGTGGAAACGTGTAGATTAAGGGGCGGATTATAACAAGATCCCCTTCCTGCGTCAGAAGGGGAGTGAAATCTGGTCGGCTTATTTTTTGACATGGTTGCAGAGAAAGGCATACCAAACCAAAGTTACTGGGTTGTCACTTTTCAGGTTTTCTGGGTTGGTAGATGCACCGGGGGACCCGGTTAATTATAACACTTAAACACTTAAATGATTAAATCAAAGCGTTTCAATTGTTTTCTTGGAGTTTAGAATGTTTGAGCAGTGTGTTATTATGATTGTCAACAATCTGGCATTATCTAAATATGAACTGTTGAGGAACGCATTCATGCCAACTCTATTGATAATAATGCGAGTGGATCCAGAGGTCTTTTATTCATGATCAACCTTGTTTTATTGTAGGGTAAATTTAACAATGCATTCTGTTTCTTTTAAGGAACAAAGGCTAAATAATTTATTACAGTTGGTTTTTGTAATTGGTGTGGATTTCCACGTTATAGCGTTGCCCACAAGAAATTGTCTTAACGCTATTGATAAACTGCAAAACCTACGGTAATTCATGTAGCATTTTTATATTGAAATGTTTTATATTGTTATATTGAAATGTTTTCAGTATTTATTAAAGCAAATGATGCTAACCTATCGTAACAACCATAACAACCTATCGTATTTCATTCCTAATATCATAAAGAACGCAAAAACACAAACGCTAACATTGGTTAGCATGTCCTGACAATGTTTTAATCTACTACAAGTTAAAATAACACAAAGTATAAGACACACAACCTATTGACATAGCCTTTCTATAAAATTTTACATGGCTTGGCTCTGCCCCCACTTACTGCTTTTATAAAACAAAAAACAACTGTGGTTAGGCACACCAGGTCTGTGGCAAGAGGTGATTATGTAATAAAAAATGAGGCAAACTGCCTTTGGTCAGTCAGCTTTTTCTGTGAGAGCATCTCACACATGGAATAGTTTACCTACGTCTATCAGAGACTGACTCATATTGGTCATTTAAAATTAACTTAAAATCATGGCTAAAAGACAATCAAGTGTGTGCTCATACTCATACTGTTTTATGTTGTTTTTTGTACTTGTTTTAGGGTGTATTCACACCTGCCTTGTTTGAATCGAACTCTAGTTCGTTTCCCACCTTGGTGCGGACCTTTTGCGCAGGTGTGAATACAGCAATCGAACTCTGGTGCGGACCAAACAATCGAACCGAGACCCAGCTGAAGAGGTGGTCTCGGTACGGTTCCAAACGAACTCTGGTACGGTTCGTTTACGATGTGAACATGAACTGACCCAATATCGGCCCAATATCAATATCGACCCAATATTGTTCGTTCAAGTGCGAAAGAGAATTCCATTCCGGCGCGCTGTCTGGCCACTACTGTTGCGCGTCTTTCTGCGCGTCGTGTGTGCATCATTGGCAGTGTTGTGCATGAACGCGTTCAATGAACGACGTTCACTGAACGCGTTCATATTTTCGCCGAACGCTGAACTGAACGAATCACTTTTCATACAATGAACGTGAACGAGAGATTTTTCGAGAGAACTCATCTGATTTTTTTGTACATAGCAGTATAGCCTATTTGTTAGGATTTTAGTATCATAATGATTAGGCTAATAAATGCACGCACAATTATCCGTGAACTTGATTTGAACAAATGCCTTTCAACTTGTGTGTGCAAACTTCAGAATTAAATTAATGTGCAGAAATTTGTACAAATAGAGAGTAGGATATGTAGGTCTACTATACTGTTGTAGCCATTAAAAAAAGCGCGTTTCATATTTGTTAAAATATTATAATGTTGTTGTTTTTTTCCATTTATGTTGATTTATGAAAAGTGAACAGCACGACCGAGATAGGATGCGCAATATGAGACATGGAGCGGGTCAGACATGATTTTGACCGTTGAAGTTGAAGTTGTTATAGAAAGCCTTTCTTTAAAGTGAATTTCGTTTTGTATAAATTGTATCTTAATTTTAATCAATTTTTCATCAACCAATTGCCTGTATTTAATGAATAGGCCGACGAAACAAATATAACGGAGGGAGGCGCCCGCGCGCTCACTTGCGCACGTGAACTAGAGCACATCCTAACTTAACGAAACTCAGTGTATGCCTCACACAGACATGACAAATACACCAAATACACAAAGCTTGAAATGACTTTAAACGAAATAATTCAAAACGAAAAAAGAAAAAGGCTACTCTTTGATTATGTAGGCATAGCTTATCCATTATTAGGCTTAGCCTATTTATGTGCATTTCTCTCTATAAGCGCGTTCACACGGAGATGGCGATCGTCAACTTCATCTTTGCAGCCGAGTTGACACTTTTAGAGAAAACACTTGTTTATTAATAAAAATCAATACACGCGTCACCGGATTTACAGATGCACGCACACATATTATTTCGAAATAACGAGATATTGTGTTGAAATAACATTATTATTAATAATAGCCTACATCTTTGTTAAAATAATTTAACTAATGAACGTGAACTTAGTTCATTTTAAAAAAATAGGCTATATTTCTCTACTTGAGAATCCTTGTCCAATGAATGGACGACCTTAGCACACGTGTGGTTTTGTTTACACATTTTGGTTCACTTGCAAAAAGAGCAGTGTGAAAGCGAACCGTACCAAACAAAAAAAACAAAAAAATTATTTGGTCCGGACCAAAGCAAGTGAACTATCGGACTTTCCTGGTGTGAATACACCCTTAATGTACTAGTTTTTATTGAAATGTGTTTTAATGTATGTTTCACGAGTTCACACTTACATACGTATTTGGCGTGCTGTCCGGGAGGAGGGCTCCGAGCTCGGAGTTCGGCCCGAACCCAGAGTACTCCCCCCTATGTAAGTGCTTAGGACTAGAAGCTTGGAGAAGGGGTGGTTGGTGGAGAGATGCTGCAAAACTGTCAATGGGATGAGGTGAGACTGCTGAGTTTATATATACCTCTTATCATTGATTGCTGAGTGCTCTCCACTTGCGTTAATTTATCTGAACGTGCTCCTCCCGAACTTTGTTAATAAAACATCATTAAGTATTGTTGAATGTTTTAATGTATTTTACCTGACATCACACCTGCCCAGGGACTACAGTTGAAAATTAGTCAAGTAGGCTAAACTGGCACATTTACATAAATGTTATTAATGTACACTGTCCCTGTAACTTTAAAACTGTTCAATAAAAAAATAAATGTATTACTTTGCTTAAATTACCGGTAGATGCTAAAGATAAACGCCTAAATTTAATTTCAATTCTAAATTTCAGTACTGTGATTATGAATTTGTGTAACTACAATGTTTCACTTAAATGTATTTGCTACCGCAGCTCTTAATGGCTTATTAATACTTGAGAGAATGGACTGACACATTAACCTTTTTTAAGTCTTTGATTATAGCGCCACTTAGTGGTAAAAGGCAGCAAATACACATCCCTAATGTTGCTGCCATTGGAAAAGCACTGGTAAACATATTATTCTGGTTGACTACCAACTGTATAAGTGGCGTGCACCTGTGGACAACGCAACAGCACGAGCTTCACGGAGCTTCAAGCGATGCGAGATCGAATCTCATTAGCTTTGGCTGACAGCGTTAAATGTTTTACCATTCTTGATGCTTAGATAGTTAACTGTTTATTGAAGTCAAGCTTTGTAAACATTATCAATGGCACATTACAACATAAATTTGCTACATTCGAGTAGAGCCGCACAGACGAGAAAACTGATGAAGGAAGATTGTCAGCCGATCGCGTCAGAAAAGGAAAATGATGAAGCTATCTTTAATCTGCTAAATTATTGTTTTGTGAATCATTCACGAAATTTAGATGACTGACATTGATACCCGCAATAGCAAAGGAAGAAATTTTTAAAAACAGATCCTGGACATTTCAAGGTTTAAATAAAGTGTCGGGGGCAGTTTATTTATTTAAAAAAGGGTTGCATCGAGTTAGTTTATTTTCTACAGAATCTTATTCTTGCGACATTTTAAATCTGTATTGCCAAATAAATTGCAGCTAAATAAACAATTAAAATAGTAGGCTAGTCTACAAAACGAAAATAGTTCAAAGCAACAAATTAAGATCATGCGTTTTTCTTTGCTTCTCTCTCGCGCTGGATCTCTTTTATTTTAGTTTATTTAGTCTCCCTGCACTGCGCGCGCTGGGTCTCTCTCGACCCATCATACAGCTGATAATACTGTAGTATGTCGCTGTGTGTCATCCATACAAATCACGAAAAAAAACTGTAACAAATGATTTAGCCTTTGTTGCTTCAAAGACACAGAATGCCTTGTTGAATTCACCGTACAATAAAACGAGGTGGATCGAGAATAAAATAGCTCTGTATCTGCTGCTCACTCGCATTCGTTTAGTTGGCAAGAACGCGTTTCGTCGATAGTTCATGTTTAAATAATGCCAGACTGTTGACACACACACTGCTCAAACATGTTAAAATTCTACAAAACTAGTTGAAACAAATGGATTGAACTTCAACTGAAAGTGTGTGTGAAACCCCTTTAAATACAATACATAAAACTACAATATTTATAATTTAAGGGCCTACATTTGGACACATCGAGAGATTTATCTTTAAAAGTATTTTGCCTTTGCCTGGTCATCAGGCTCACTCTGCATATGAAAGACAGAACATTAACACCTCCTGAACCCCCAACCCCCCACAGGCGATCTGAGTTTGAGACCGACTTAAAACAAAGAGAAGTCGCAATTCACACTTAATTCTAGACATAGCATTAGGCTAGTAAAGTGTTGATAATGAAATAATTTAATTATTTAGGCTACATGTAGGCTAGTAGGCTAATATTTCTGTCATAAAAGTTTATTACTAAACATTTAATTATTTCAATATTTGAGTCGGGGGTTGGAGGTAACGGAACAAAAAAAAAAAAAAATACACTGCCTACATAGCTTCTCTGCAGGGACAGCATGTGCTGAGTGGGTGCTGCTAGATCATTGACGGGGAGCTGCGCAAAACTTGGTCATTAAATATTAAATATTCAGTTATGTTAATGATCACAATTAAAGTTTTAATTGTTTTAAATTGAACAAGCGCAACATTCAGCATTCAATCAAATAGGCTTATTCTAAAAGATGTAGGCTATTATTAATAATAATGTTATTTCAACACAATATCTCGTTATTTCGAAATAATATGTGTGCGTGCATCTGTAAATCCGGTGACACGTGTATTGATTTTTATTAATAAATAAGTGTTTTCTCTAAAAGTGTCGACTCGGCTGCAAAGATGAAGTTGACGATCGCCATCTCCGTGTGAACGCGCTTATAGAGAGAAATGCACATAAATAAGCCTAATAATGGATTACATAATCAGAGAGTAGCCTTTTTCTTTTTTCTTTTTGAATTATTTAGTTTAAAGACATTTCAAGCTTTGTGTATTTGATGTATTTGTCATGTCTGTGTGAGGCATACACTGAGTTTCGTTAAGTTAGGATGTGCTCTAGTTCACGTGCAATGCAAGTGAGCGCGCGGGCGCCTCCGTTATCTTTGTTTCGTAGGACTATATATTAAATACAGGCAATTGGTTGATGAAAAATGTATTAAAATTAAGATACAATTTATACAAAACGAAATTCACTTTAACCCTCTGGGGACTAAGCCCTTTTTGGTCCGTTTTCTCTATTTTTACATTTGGGCTTATAAACCATATGTAATGGAGATGGAACACCATGTGTTTGGTATCTATGGATTCAGAAGACCCTAAGCTAACATAAGCATGCATGTAATGTGTTTATAAAGGAAGTATGTGTGAAAAATGTACAATAATCGAGAGAATTTCAAAACCGAAAATTAGATTTTTGTCATTTATTACTGAAAATCACACCTCACACAACAATAGTGAACAGTTTTTGAACCAAAAAAATATTTGTCAAACCCTTTGCTTGACAGCCATTTGTAATTGTTCAATCAAATGTGTTAAGAACAATGAAATAAGGAACTTTTTTTACAAACAGTCCCAGGCGTGAAAAAGCTGTCTGCTTCGAACTAAATGAGAACTGCTTGCTCTGAAGAACATGACACACTCACAACCTGGCAGATTTACTTTCCACTAACTGTTCCAGAGCTTGTTCTGCCGTAAATCTTACTGCTAGCCATCATAACAGTGCTAAAACAATACAATAATAATGCTATTTAAGTTATTCTGTCTCTCTCTTATATAGATCTCTGTGCGCTCTGTAATACTCCGCTCCGTTCGCTATCTGTCTCATTCTCCGTCCACATGACGCTGTTTGTTTGTACATGTTGAAGGCTACAGAGTCCTCTGATTGGCTAGAATACGTCATGGTAACCTTCCTCTGATTGGGTAAAAAAAAAAAATCCTCCCAGCGGCAATTTTTCCATTGGTGGAATTTGCCTAACAACATCGATTTCATTGGCCTTTTTATGCAGTGGTATTGCGCAACAGCGAAGCGTGTGTATAATACAAACGGGATACCACTGTTTTCAGCGGAATCTGAGGAAGACGGCAAAAAAGACCGCACCTCTCTATCATTAATAGTTTTGAAGATAATTGCACATTTGTAAAAGTATGCCATTTTGGGCGGTACCGCCCAATTCGTCTCCAGAGGGTTAAACACAATTTAAACAACATATTATTCAATGCATTACTTCTATATATATTATATATCAAGTTGCTCAAGCAAGTAGTAACATATTTAACCATGTAATTTTATTAAAATCGAAAACATTTTTTAAATTAAAACTTAAAATTGACAAAAAAAGCACTCCTTTTCTTTTGCAAAATTTAAATCTTTATACAATAAATCTTGCATGTCACAAAGAACTTGATTTTCCACCTCCACGAATAAGACGAGTGTCGTTCATTGTGTCACCTTGTTTAAGTAAATTGTAGTTCCCTTTGCTGTCACTTCGAGTTACGTCGAATGAGGACGAAATGGGGTTCGCTTAGATGATCATCTTCGAATAGTAATAAAACGAGCCAATGGCAAGCAAATGCCATGGGTCTACTGAAATTGCATAGCGTAACTCCGCCCCACCTTGTGGGTATAAAGGAAGTCGCCGGCAACATGCAGTTATGTTTTAACTTTCAGAGCCAAGTGTATTCTTCACTCCACAAGCCATTCTGAGTTCAACTCTACTTCTCTTCGAGACGAGCTTCTCTCCAGGTGTTGGTGTGACAGCACATTCCAGCGAGTGCACATTCCCTACGATCTGAGCAGTGATCTACCAGTGTGTGTGTGTTCTCTCCCTGGTTGCTTCAACATCTGTGGAGATTTTCTTCCTCTCTAAAAGAGCAGCGAGTGGTACATCTTTTTAAAGATGCATTGCCCGTGCCCTACTGGTTGTGGTCAACTTGTATCTGACTTAGATGGGCACAATCGCTGCTTTGAGTGTTTGGGCTTAGAGCACGCCAAAGCAGACTCATGTTTTCATTGCAGAAACATGGCCATCGTGACACTACGGTCGGGACTCGAAAGAGTGAGAGTCCCCTTATCCACACCCCAATCTTCCTGCTCCACGAGAGCTGGTACTTCGGCTGGTGGCCAGGGTGGCGGGCGAGTTGCAACATACGGCGGGAGCGTAGACCACCCTGAAGTGGAACCTCTTCGTCTCCTGGTGCTCTTCTCACCGAGAAGACCCCAGAACATGCCCGATCAGTGTTGTGCTTTCCTTCCTGCAAAAATGGGTTGGAGCGAAGGCTGTCTCCCTCCACCCTGAAAGTGTATGTTGCCACTATCGCCGCACATCATGACGCAGTCGAGGGTACATCCGTGGGGAAGCACGACCTGGTCATCAGGTTCCTGAGAGGAGCGAGGAGACTAAATCCTCCTCGCCCTCCTCTCGTTCCCTCTTGGGACCTCTCAGTGGTTTTAACTGCCTTCCAGAGTGCTCCCTTTGAGCCTCTGTAATCAGTGGAGCTTAAGTTCCTGTCAATCAAGACAGCGCTCCTGGTTGCATTGGCCTCCATCAAGAGGGTAGGGGACCTGCACGCATTTTCTGTAGACAAAGCGTGCCTGGAATTCGGGCTGGCCTATTCTCACGTGATCCTGAGACCCCGGCCTGGATATGTGCCCAAGGTTCCCACCACTCCCTTCTGGGACCAGGTGGTGAACCTGCAAGCGCTGCCCCTGGAGGAGGCAGACCCAGCCTTGGCACTGCTCTGTCCAGTACTTTCCATGCTTACGTAGACAGAATGTAGTGTTTGAGGACCTCAGACCAGCTCTTTGTCTGTAATGGTGGGAAGCTGAAGGGAAAGGCTCTCTCCAAACAAAGGTTGTCCCACTGGAAAGTGGACGCCATTGTTTTGGCATACCAGCAGCAAGGCCGACCGTGCCCCCTTGGTGTGACGGCCCACTCCACCCGGAGTGTGGCCTCCTCTTGGGCTCTAGCGCATGGCGCCTCGCTAACAGACATCTGCAGAGTTGCAGGCTGGGCGACACCCAACACATTCGCCAGATTCTACAATCTCCGAGTGGAGCCAGTGTACTCGCTTCAACCAGCCGGTACTAGGACCCGCTCAGGTGTCTTCGCTTGCTCGCCATTCCACTCCACGGACTGGATCCGTGCAAAATTCTCCTCAGGTGAGCCTCACAAGCCCTGAGTTCCTCCAGCGCCGTTGACGTCAACGCCAGAGTTATGCATCCGGACGCGATTTTGCTAGGTGCCGCCATGTGCATGGTTCCCCCTTTGGGCGACCCCCACGTGTGTATTTCCACTGTAAGCCTCTCTGAGCATGTGTCTTTCCCTTGGCAAGCCAGTCTGCCACCCTTGGGGTTGAAATATTGCGGGCTGGACACCCCAGTGTTCTCTGTATGCACAGACCCCTCCGGGTCATATGTGTATTCTGTAAGTCCTGTAAATTTTCAAGTCAATTTGTGTTCATTTTGACCATGAACTATGCGCTGTCACTTTAATTCAGTGCGTGCAGCACAGCAGAAATATGGTGCATTCAAATCATCTCGTATAGATCGTATTTACGAGTTGAACGCACTTGAACGCCACCACAATGTCGTAAATACCAGTGGGAAGCTTAGGATTTTCTCTAAGGCCCAATTGTGTCACTGAGAAAAATGGCGAAAAACTCACAGTACTCATTTCTTCAAATACGGAAGGTTCGAAGAGTATAGAGAATGGAAAGACAGGGACTGCATTCTATGTTCCAGACAGGTGAGGAAGGCTGGAAGGATAACAGATGGCACATCAGTATATACAGCTGAGATGACATCTATTCTAATGGCACTAGAGTGGGTTTATAAAGTTAGACCTGATAAAGTAATAATATGCTCCGATTCAATGGCAGTTCTTGGGAGTTTACAATTATTGGAAACAAATAGAACTGACATTTCAACAGAAATCATGATCAGGTTATACAGTTTACGATAGGTGGGAATAATAATTCGATTTATGTGGGTTCCAGCACACGTGGGAATTCAAGGTAATGAAGAAGCAGACAAAATAGCCAAAGAATGTAGCCTGACTTCGTCATACTCATATTCTAGGCAGAATGTGAGTCTGATACTGCTCCATAGGGCTTTGATTATGAGGCGTGTCTTAACCGAACCAGAAAAACAAATATAAACATTTCATTCAGTAGATCAGAAGGAAAACATTTTATTTTAGAAGCGTGCAATAAGAAATGGCAGACAGTTTGGGACTCGTGTCATACAGGTCGGCACTATTACAAGGTCCAAAAAAACATAAAAAGAGGCAATATAATTCACAACTTAAGTAGAAGAGAACAAGTTACTTTCACACTGGCGACTTCAGTGAAAGAGGAGGGGGTTCAAGTTCTGTCGATGGGTCTTCATGCATTTGCCATGCTATCTTTTGACTGGCTGTAGCTAAGTTAGAGGAGGTTGACTCGCAGCACTTCAACACGCGTGTTTTTTTCCGCTTGGCATGCCGACCCGGACGTGACATGGGGCGTGGCAGCACCGACGATTCCATTTTTTTTATTTGAAGTTCGAGATTGTGACTAAAATTCGATTTAAAATCGTGACACCCTTATGTTGTAGTAATTAAATATTCGCTTAGTTATCACCAAAGCTCACTTTTTTTTTAAAGCTTCACTTTAATTTTGTTGTAGATCCTTAAACCGTTATACTCAGAAGCTTGTCCAAAATCAGTTTTGTGAGGTACCTTCGTGCGCAAATGCTGCGGAACACAAAATAATATATATGCCGAATTTTTGTGCTGATATTGTGCATACAATAAAAGTCAATGTGGTCAAGTGGGGTAATATAGTAATGTCTTGTTTTAACCTTTTTCTCTTCAATCATTCAGTCAGTTATTAATCTAAAATGTATATATATTAAAGTAATAATAATAATAATAATAAACATTCACAGTTAGCTAAATGTAAACGTGAATTTATGTTTTTGATTCAGTAAGGCTTTGTCAAGGCTTTGAGAAGGCGCAGAGAAGAAAGAGGTAAAAGAAAATGCTGTTGTTTACTGTGGTGATTGTTTTAGCTGGTTTGAGAGAATGGACTGTTTGTTTTCACTCTGGATTCCATTGCTATGGGCCACATCAAGCGAATTAGATTTGAAGGGAATCTGAACAATCAAATTGTGCTTCATAATCCCAGGAAAACTGAAAAGAAAAATGTGTTTTTGTTTCTGAACAGTGGGCGCATGAGCTTGTGTTATTTAAAGGTGACGTTTGATCTTGTTTTTGTGCATTTTCCCCCCTTGACAAGCTCTATTATTCCACATCTGAATTAAAAGTGCTGAAAAATAGCACGCAAATTGAATTTACATGAAGCGATTTTTCTTTAATAAAGAAAACTGTGATTAGCAGTTTGTGTTGTTTTTAAATGCATACAGATTGAAGAAGGTAGAGTTGCTTAGAGACAGGGTTGATTTTGGCATTGTGAGTGTTTCATTTTGTTTGGCTGAATTTGAACCATGATGGTGGATTATAAACAATCATAAATGAGCAGTAACGTGTTTAACAGCCCATTTATCAGCTCTGTGAGAATCCAATCACAGCCCATCCACTGTTGTATGAGGTATTATTGGTTCATTGACAATGAACAGATTAAGTGAACACAGAAACTGTACAGCTCTATGTTCACTGTTCAGCCACATATCACTTAGATGGTTTACATTAAACAAACTGTCAACCACAGCTATTACAGCATCTCAATCACAACAAAGAAGTTGATATTAAATTAAACTTTTTAGGCACTGAGCTTTTCACTTGATGTGGTGTATGTGGTTATACATCTATAGAGTGTACGACCCTTTGTCATTGAATTCCTCAGATAGTGGCTTTTCCATGTGGAGAATGTGGTTTCTCACTCAAACGCCTGTTTGTCATCATAGGCAAGTTCAAAGATATTGCATCACTTATAAAAAAAGTACTGTCTTCTGTGGTAATGTGGTACAGTATTATATGGTGATTTTTCAATTATAGACACTAGAAATTATGAAAATGAAACCGCTTTAAGTTAAAACATTTATCACATGGAATAAAGATCTAAGGATCATAGCCCACTTTTTTAATTTGTGTGGGTTGAACAGAACTTTTCTTTTCTAAAATGCTTGGTGTGATGGTATCACTGCAGTATTAGGATAATTTCTGCTAAAAGTATAAAGTAAATAAAAGATTAAGCCTTAGTTAAATTAGGGCATTTACTTTGCTTTTTTAAACGTGCCTCAGAAAAACACATCACTGATGTGCATCTTGAGACAAAACAATGGCATTGACATATTTAGAGATATGTCAGTGCAAGTTCTTTTCTGTGAAGAAGATAGCCCAAACATGCATTTTAGTCAGGGACTAGTCGTAAGGCTTGTCTGTGAAATCGCCCATATGTTTATGCTGATCTCGGGTACTCGCCAAGACCGGACACATTTTCTGGGTTGGTAGATGCACTGGGGACCCGATTATAGCACTTAAACACGAAAAAAGTCAAATTTGCTTGATGTCACCTTTAAATTGGCAAGGCTTAAAAACACGTGCAAGTGATAATCTTTAATGAAGATGCAGCACTGGCCCAATCGGGACAACATCAATTCTTTATGTGGCATGTGTAAGCCTCTCTCTTTCTCTTATGTTTAGTGTGCGTGGGTGAGAGAAAGTGACAGGGCGCTCTTGGCCAAGTGACGGTGCGTAAAGCTTGGCAGGCAATTAGGGTTGGGCCGATATATGGCTGACAGACATCACGATGTTGAGCTGGCATCGCAACCCTTCCATGTTTCCATGGTGACGCGTCATGTTTGGCACGTGATTCACCACAGCCAAAATAGCGCTGGATGACAGATGTAGCACTTTTATTTCTAAATAGAAACAAACGTGCTTACCATGTCATCAACTATCTTCTATTCCGATTCTCAAATACATGTGAGTTTGTTTTGTCGTTTAAAAAACCTTTATAAATTATCTTGATCTCTGACGTGAGATGGGCGCCGCCATGTTTGTTTGGGCCGCAGTTCAGATATTCCTGTCTGTTGGATTTATTACAGCACGTGAATTCATCAATTTCTCCCCAAATACATGAAAGCAAGTGGCCGGTGAACTGGGAGAAGAAGAGAGTAAACTTTATAGTTACTTATATGTGATATGAATAAAACATGTCGGCAAATATATTTTAATGGATTGTTATTGTTGCTTCCATAGACACCATTGTGTATTTTACAAACTCTAAATGTATTGTTTTGCTTTAAACTATATGTATTTAAATGTCTGAAACCTAAAATAAACATTATGTGGTTAAAAACACTGAATAGTTGTGATATGACAAGCGCTGAGCGTGTCCGACTTTGGCTCAGCGCCAACCATAGCACGACAGCACAGTTTGAATCTGGCAGTTATCTCACATCACTGTTCATTCACTCCTTAGTGGTCAGCTGCTGCAGAGCGTGCCAAAAATCGAAATAGCTGATAAAATGGTAGAGCAAAATATCTAGTGGAAAATGAGAATGTTACGTTACCCTCTTCCCGATGTCATCATCCATCGCAATGTTTCATTGTAGACATCATCTGATGCCACATTGGTAAACATCGCTTTCCTGTAGCTCAAACAGTAGAGCGTTGGCGCTAGAAAAGCCAAGGTCATGGGTTCGATTCCCAGGGAAAGCAAGAACTTACAAAATGTAAAATGTGTACCTTGAATGCAATGTAAGTCGCTTTGGATAAAAGCCAAAATGCATAAATTTAAATGTAAACATCACCCTACAGGCAATGAAATTATATTTGAGCTAAACTTATTTTGCCTCTAACTCAATGACAGGCGACTGTAATCGTACAATTTACTAGCCATTGGCTATTTAAAGGCATTTTTTTGTCGTCCAGCGTGGAATTCGGTCATATATGCGAGTGATTTACACGCTTTATAATGTTGTTTTAAAAATACCATGATAATACTGACAACTATGACAATTTTAGTTACTATAATCGTGATATTAAATTTTATTCTCTTCTTTAATCTATGCCACCTTGATGTCATGTATTGTTGCATTCTGAAATGTAATTTAAAAGACAAAATAAAACTTCCAGTTACTAAAGTATATCCTTTAAGGCAAGGCAAGGCAAGTTTATTTATATACTGTAGAAAATGTCACACACTATGGATATTCAAAGTGCTTTACATAAAAAGGAATTAAAGTAATCTCAAAATAAAAGCAAGGAAAATCAAACCAGTTATAAAAGGAATTAATAGAGAAATAAAGATGATACAGTTCTGTCCTCACTATGTGTACTGATACATAGCTATGCAGCAAGCTTAACACTTCTCCAAAAAGTACCCAAGACAGAGTTTACTTGAATTTCATTTAATGGAAGCGGTGTAAAACTGCAAAAAACAACAATATAAATACATTAACTTCACAAGACACTTCGAGCATAAACATTTTAAAACATCCCTTCTAAACATAGATAGCATACATAATAGCATAGACAATATTCATAGTTAAATTTGTATACACTTCTAACATATTCAAATACAACACTACATTATATGACAAAACACCAAAGAACTTTCATAACATTGATTTTAGAAAACACTTACAGACAATGCCTTTTCAAGGGTAAAACATAATTGGAGATGGAATTCATCCGTGTGCTCTCTCAAATGCCTGATAAATAGGGGTGTAACGATATTCAAACTGAACCGAAAAAAACGCAATTCACCACCTACGGTAGGCTACGAACCACGATACTCTCATTTCGAACCGAAAGCGCCCCGCCCCCTGCTGCCCCGGCCCAACTCTCACTTCACCTTATGTCACAAAACATTTTTTTCTGACATTTGATTAAATAGTAATTAGTAGCCTTCACTAACAACGAATGAAAGCTGTATTTTTTTACTAAATATATGCTAACTTTTGTCTTCCATGTGCATGTCACGTGACTTTTGGTGATCGATCACGCTTGGCAGTTTAGCCTGCACCGTTTCCCACACATAGACTGGTGCGCCACAGAATCACCACACCGGCCGCCACATATTGAGTTTTTTGGCGGCCACAAAAGTGAATTTTTATCCCGCCAAAGCCTTATTGGAT
Source organism: Phoxinus dragarum (assembly GCA_033366665.1). Lineage (NCBI taxonomy): Eukaryota > Metazoa > Chordata > Actinopteri > Cypriniformes > Leuciscidae > Phoxinus > Phoxinus dragarum. The sequence goes on along the minus strand of JARPMJ010001204.1, from coordinate 29,733 downwards.
CGCTAAGTGATGTAGATGACAGACTGCTGCTGCGCTTGTGACAGGTCGCATGTTACTGAAAGAACAAGCAGAGAGAGAGAGAGAGAGCCCCTCCTCCGGCCGCGCGCACACACTCTCACCGTCTTTCAAACTGTCTTGCTCTCCCTCCCTCGCCTCGTGCATATGAATCCGGAATCAATTGAGAATTGACAGGATGGTAAAAGGTTATGGGATTAATATCCTGCCATGATTCAAAACTGAAAATAAAGTTCTGAAAGGTTGAAACTAAGTGTTTGAAAACTCAAAATCTTAAAAAAAAAAGTTTTGCAAGATCGAAAAATAAGATTTACAAGCTTGCAAAATGTAAAAAAATAAGAATATGTCTGCAAACATTATGTTGTTTTTGAGATTTCCTTCTTCAGAACTGCAAAACATTTTTTACGATGTTGCGCAATTTTTTTTTCAGAGTTTCAAATTTGTCAGTGTTCTCCCACTGTATAGTTTGTTTTCCAGATTTGAAACCTTGAAACCCGTGATCTGAAAACGGGTGTGCGAATAGGTGAAACAAAGTTTTGAAACTCTGAAAACTGAGGATCGAAAGGGCGAAACTTATTACATTACATTAAATTTGCACTCCTTTGCAGACTATTTTTTCAGAGCTGAGTTTACAACACCCACTTTGCGGAGATACGCGCACACAGTTGCGAGCTTGCGACTCGCGTGATTGTTGGCAGCGTTGTCACGCAGCTCTGCTCTGAAACTCAGACTGTGCGAAAATGAAGCTTCGCAACCTCGCAACTTTAAAAAAAAGCCTGGAGGGAGGGCCTTTCTGCTCTTGGCCAATGCTTTGCTGTCTGCTGACGTACAGTCCAATCACAAGTCGTATTTACTGGAACGGTGGCTTTTCTGCACTGGTTTTTTGCATGCGTCCGGCAGATTGACCGTGACGATTGCTTCTGTAAAGAGTGCAAATCCTTCCTATCATTACCATGATTTACCTTTTTCTAGGATGATGTATAATTATTTACTATGTTCTAGTATATGATTCACCATGATTTACCATGACTTACCATGTTCCAGTATGATTTACCATGAATCTAGCATTATTTACCATAGTTTACCATGACATACCAAGTTCTAGTATGATTCAGCATGCTTTACCCTGTTCTAGCATGGTTTACAACAATTGAACACATTCTAGTATAATTTAATATGATTATAGCATGATTTACCATAGTTTACCATGATTTATCTTAGTTTACCTTGATTTACCATGTTACAGGATGATTTACCATGATATACCACATTCTAGAATGATTTACCAGGATTCTAGCATGATTCACCTTATTTACTATGATTTACCATGTTTCTAGCGTTATTTACCATGATTTACCACGTTGTTAGCAATTGTGTGACGCATCAGAACAAATGAAGTGATAAACTCTGACAAAATATGATTGTGTTATAATAGTAATTGTTATGTAAGGAATTTTTAGTGTCTAAATATATGAATGCAAAAGCACATGTGAAAAGACTATTAAATTGTAGATTGTCCAGCAGAGGGCAGTAAAAGACCACTTATTGGCTTACTTTCATTTTTACAAGTCTTGATTTTTACCAGTATTTTAAGTGGTCTTCTACTGCCCCCTGCTGTCTCTTCATCATACTACTCCCTAATATTGTTATATAATTCATATTTAGACTTTATAAAATCATTATTTTATAAAATCACATTTTGTCAAAATTAATCTATTGGAGTATTACTATTGACAATTGTGTCACATTGAGAAATGGGAATCCTGAAAATGAAAGTAAAAAAAAATCAATTGAAGAGCAGCAGGATTATATTTGTAATCTTTTTATCAGCTTTCAGCATTGGCTAATAAACAAATGCTTAAAGCTATATATTTGTTATTATGACATACGTGTAATATGTGTGTAAGCATGCATAATGGAGTTAACATGGAGAAACCGGTTTGCTTTAGTGCAAAAAAATACTGGTAAAAATCAAGACTTGTAACATGCTGAATCATACTAGAACTTGGTATATCATGGTAAACTATGGTAAATCGTGCTAGATTCATGGCAAATCATGGTGAATCATATACTAGAACATAGTAAATAATTATACATCATCCTAGAACAGGGTAAATCATGGTAAACTTTGATAAATAATGGTAAACTATGGTAAATCATGCTAAATGTATGGTCAACTGTGGTAAATTGTACTAGAACGTGGTAAATCATGGTAAACCATCCTAGTACATGGTAAATCATACTAGAATCATGGTAAATCATACTGGAACATGGTAAGTCATGGTAAATCATACTGGAACATGGTAAGTCATGGTAAATCATACTGGAACATAGTAAGTCATGGTAAATCATACTGGAACATGGTAAGTCATGCTAAATCATACTGGAACATGGTAAGTCATGGTAAATCATGATAAATCATACTAGAAAAAGGTAAATCATGGTAATAAGAGGAAGGATTTGCACTCTTTACAGAAGCAATCTTTACGGTCAATCTGCCGGACGCATGCAAAGAACCAGTGCAGAAGTCACCTTTCCAGTAAATACGACTTGTGATTGGACTGTACGTCAGCAGACAGCAAAGCATTGGCCAAGAGCAGAAAGGCCCTCCCTCCAAGCTTTTTTTTAAGTTGCGAGGTTGCGAAGCTTCATTTTCGCTCAGTCTGAGTTTCAGAGCAGAGCTGCGTGACAACGCTGCCAACAATCACGCGAGTCGCAAGCTCGCAACTGTGTGCGCGTATCTCCGCAAAGTGGGTGTTGTAAACTCAGCTCTGAAAAAATAGTCTGCAAAGGAGTGCAAATTTAATGTAATGTAATAAGTTACAACTACCCTTTCGAACCTCAGTTTTCAGAGTTTCAAAACTTTTTTTTCACCTATTCGCACACCCGTTTTCAGATCACGGGTTTCAAGGTTTCAAATCTGGAAAACAAACTATACAGTGGGAGAACACTGACAAATTTGAAACTCTGAAAAAAAAAATTGCGCAACATCGTAAAAAATGTTTTGCAGTTCTGAAGAAGAAAATCTCAAAAACAACATAATGTTTGCAGAGATATTCTTATTTTTTACATTTTGCAAGCTTGTAAATCTTATTTTTCGATCTTGCAAAACTTTTTTTTTGAGTTTTCGAACACTTAGTTTCAACCTTTCAGAACTTTATTTTCAGTTTTGAATCATGGCAGGATATTAATCCCATAAAAGGTCGGAAGACCGAAGTTTCACGTGGAGCATTGGAAGATTTTTTTCCTGAATTACCGCTGGGTGAATTGTGCTAAAAAATCATTGCCTTATCTTCTCTGAAAAGCGTTCCGCACATTCAGCTGACACAAACCACACTTTCAATAAACCCAAAAACCTATCCAGTGAATAAATGTTTTCTGTGTTGAAACAAATCTTGTGCAATGTCCTAAACTGCCAGGATAATCACACAAATGCATACACGTCCGCTAATGACACCTGCGATTCGCGCAGTAATGACTCATTTGAACCGATTCCATTTAATAAATGGTTATAACAGCTGATCCATCCAACACTGAACTCACCAGACGTCTAAATCGGTGTATAACAAATCGGTAACACTTTACAATACAGTTCAATTTATTAAACTCTAGATAACTACATTAGCTAAAAGTAACTATTAATAAACTGCACTTCTACAGCATTTATTAATCTTTGTTAATGTTAATTTCACCATTTACTAGTAGCCTTATTCAAATCAAAAGTTGTAAACATTAGTTAGTCTAATGCAATGTGAAGTAACATGAATGAACAGCTGTATTTTTATTAAAGGGCATCCTTGGCGGGTGGAACGGTAAAGATTAAAGTATTCTGAATGAGTATTATTAGTCCTAACTGAGGCCTGGGTTGCAAAATACAGCAACTTCACCCATGAAATAAAATTCTCACCAAAACTAAATTTCTTTAATGTATAGAAAAGATACCCCCATTCTACCCGGTCAAATGCTTTCTCAGCATCTAATGACAGGGCAGCTTCTGGGATAGAAGGGGCTGAGGAATTATAAGCAACATTACATAATCGCCTAATATTAAAAAAGGAATGTCTACCCTTAATAAAGCCAGTCTGGTCTGAAGATATGATTGAAGGCAATATAGATTCCAGGCGCACCACCAATAATTCTGATAACATTTTAAAATCAACATTAAGTAAACTAATAGGACGATATGAAGAGCAGTCCAGAGGATCTTTATCTCTTTTTAGGATCAGGGAGATCGAGGCCTGATTAAGTGTTTGAGGGAGTTTTGATAAATGAAATGATTCGTTGTACATGTCTAATAATATGGGAGCCAATTTGTTCAAAAACTTCTTATAAAATTCTACTGAATACCCATCCGGTACATTTACCGGACATTTACAGGACGTTTACCACTTTGCATAGATGAAGCAGCTTTAGCAAGTTCTACAGTCTACAGTGATGGGTACTTCCAGCTGATCAACAAAATTAGAATCCACTGTAGGGATACTGAGGGTACTAAAAAAATGATCAAAGTCCGAGACGTTGGCAGTTTGCTCAGATGTATAAAGGGAAGTATAATAATCTTTAAAATTATTGTTAATTAATATGGGATCTGTTGTTGTCCCTGAAGGTGTTTTTAATTTGGGGAATAAGGTGGAAAATTGATTACTGCCGCAGATGGAGAGCCATCAGCCGCCCCGCTTTTGTATTATCTAATTTTGTTATTTTCTGTGTTATCTCAGAACACCTCTTTTTGTTTAACCTTGCCTTATGGCAAGTATATGAAATTATTTCCCCCCTAAGAAATGCCTTCAGGGCTTCCCAAAAAAGAGATGCAGATATCTCCGGACTGCTATTTGTGGAAATGAAAAAATATATTGGATGAGAGACAAATTCCACAAAACAGTTTTCTGATAGCATGCGTGTGTTGAATCGCCACGGTGGGCGCATACCATTGAGTCCCTCAATGTAAATATTCATGGTAATTTGTGCATGGTCCGATATTACAATAGCATTATAGTTGCACGATTCCACTGATTGGATAAGTCTATTATCTATTAAAAAAATAATAAATACATTTAAATGTTTGATGAACATGGGAAAAGAAAGAAAATGCTTTACCACATGGATTAAAGAAACGCCATGGGTCAGAAATGGCAAAATCTTCCATAAAAGACTGAATTACCCGAGCAGATTTTGAGGGTGAATTACGTCTGAAAGAAGAACAATCGAGGTCAGGATTAAGCCAACAGTTGAAGTCCCCTCCCAAAATAATAGAATATGAAGAAGTGTCTGGCAATGAGGAAAATAAACGTCTAAAGAATTTGTCGTCATCCCAATTAGGGGCGTAAATGTTAAAGGTAGGGTAGGTCAGTATTGTCTAAAAAAACTTTTATTCAAATTTGTTTAAACTGTCTTTATATACCAATACATAAGTAAAATGCAAGTACTCTGAAATAGAGAGTATAAAAAACTGAGTGCCTCTAGTGTATTTAATCTTCAATAAACACAGCTCATTAATTCCATTCACTCCCACTTAAAAACGGGTGCGTGACTGCGCGCACGTGGGCAGAGCCAGTAATAGCTGCGGTAGTCATGGCGACGGAGAGTGACAGTCGCGCAAGCCAATCACTTGTTTCGTCCCGGTAGGAATTAATGAGCTGTGTTTTTTGAAGATTAAATACACTAGTCACTCTCTTTTTCAAAGTACTTACATTTTAATTATGTATTGGTATATAAAGACAGTTTTAAGCCAATTTGAAAAAAAGTTCTTTAGACAATTCTTACCTACCCAACCTTTAACTAAAAGAAGTGCAGTGTTACCAATTCTCCCTGAGACGATGACAAATCTGCCATTAGGATCCGTTTTAACATCTAAATATACAAAGGGCATTGATTTATGTATAAGGATTGCTGTCCCTCTGGCTTTACCCTGGAATGTGGAATGATAACTTGGCCTACCCATCTTCTTTTTAATAGCTGATGGTCTTTCGTTTTAAGATGAGTCTCTTGGAGATAAACAATATGTGCCCCCAAATGATGAAGATGATGTAGCACCTTACTACGTTTCACTGGTTCGTTTACTCCTTTGCAGTTCCAACTAACAAACCTTAAGTTGTTACCTCCTGCTCGGTACCCTGTCTTAGACTGTGACATGCTTAAAGTGAAAGTATTAGATCAAGTGTACAAGTAATGTTGATAAAACAAATAATATCTGGCAAAACCTTGTAGGTGGCAAAAAAAACAAAAAACAAGCCCGTTAGGGATGGGAATTGATAAGAATTTAACGATTCCGATTCCATTATCGATATTGCTTATCGATCCGATTCCTTATCGATTCTCTTATCGATTCTCATTGGGTGAGGGAATAAGTACAAATTTGTTTGTTTGTATTAACTCGCTTTAATATCTGATCAGAAGACACAGCACAGAGCACATATACACAAATTATGTGTAGCAACCTCAGAACAAACCTAAAAGTAGGTGAGCTACTTCTCAAAGGAAAGTCCAGGGACCTATTAGCATAGGGCAGTGTTTCTCAACCAGTATGCCATGGCACGCTAGTGTGTGCCTTGAAAGATTATCAAGAAGAGTGCCTTAGTGCCTTCACATTCATTGGTCCAAAAAAAAATGCCATTTATGAGCCATAAAAACAAAAAACACAGACTGAAAACAGTCAAGGAAGAGCTTGTGCCTTTTGGAATATTAACAGTTCTCATTTGGATTCAACCTGAAACAAAACGTGTGTGCGCTAGTGAGTGAGCGAGAGTGTGTGCGCGCGCGTGTGTGTGAGTGAGCGCGAGATAGTGTGAGAGTGAGCATGTGTGCGTTTGTGTGTGTGTGAGCGAGTGAGCGCGAGAGAGTGCGTGTGTGACTGTGAGCGCGAGAGAGTGTGTGTGTGCGCTAGTGAGTGAGCGTGAGCGAGAGTGTGTGCGTGAGCGCGAGATAGCGTGTGAGCGCTAGTGAGTGAGTGTATATGTGTGTGCGCGCGTGTGTGTGAGTGAACGTGTGCGTTTGTGTGAGTGAGTGAGCGCGAGAGAGTGCGTGTGTGACTGTGAGCGTGAGACAGTGTGTGTGCGCTAGTGAGTGAGCGAGAGCGTCATGACACATTTGCAATGAGCGGAACCGATACGCGGAATCGATACGCAGGCATGCTAACGGTTCCAAGGAATTGATTCACTGGGCACCGGTTCTGAAGAAGAATCGGTTCTCGGTTCCCATCCCTAAAGCCCGTAAGAAAAAAGCATCTCCCCAAACGAGACACAGATACAACCCTCCTTAACCCTCTGGGGACGGCAAATGCGCCGGCGCGACTCGTTTTTTTTTTACATAGCAGCAAAATAGATTGAAAATACTCCGTCATTTTTGGTCATACAGACTTAAGAAATATGAAAAAATAAGCTGTTAAATGTCTACTTTTTTATGTGTCCACTTACATTTGAAATAAAACATTGTGCTTTTGTAAAATACAGAAAATAAACAGGGTGTGCTTTCTGCCTCTCCGTGAACTTTTTTTCTGGTGCACGTCTCTAAACAAACAAAACTCAGCGAATACTATTCACCCAGGCATGAGCAATATATCTTTATAATAATTTAATTGTGTACTTTTAAATTATCTAATTCAAAACTAAAACAAATATTCTCTTTTTATGTAATCTATCTAAAAAGAGCGAGTTCTCATTTCAGCTCATTATAACTCGTTATATTTTAATGTGACCATGCCCACGGAGAGCGCGCTATTCAAACGCAAATGATCTGAGGCAATACATGCAAACATGCAAACCGGCCACATCAGCTTGATAAAACACATCAAGTTTAATCAGATGAATGTACTGTCATCTTGCGAGGAATAATCCTGGGAACCTTACCTCAGAAGTGCTGGTTTCACTTCGAGGAGCAATGGATCCAGTTGAGGATTAGTAGTACGTTTTTTATTCTTATATGCCTTGTTGTAATCACGATATGGAATAGTATCTGTAAACCGCTAAAAGACTGTTTAAATATGAATTGTGTTTCTGTGTGTGATGAATGAACGGCATATATGCGCGCTGTTGCTACTAGTTGTGACTAGTTTTGGATAGACTATAAAGTTTTTACTGTAAAATAGACATCAAACACGCTTTTGTTAGCCAGTTTCTGCTCATATGTTAAATATATAGTATGTATTGTCAAAAATAAACTCATCAACTAAGATGTTATAGTGTTTGTTCCAATGTAATGTTAGGCTATATCAAACTAATGAATCCTTAACTTTGAAATATGTATGATACTTTAAAAAAAGAAAGATTACACTTGAAATATTGTTAAAATTGTAATTGTTGTTGATTTACATGTGAACACTTTTTAATAAAATAGCAAAACATATATTTACAAGGTAGATGTAAAATAATCTTTATAGGTCAATATAAGCCTTCTCATTAAATTATTTATTATTGTTTTTTTTATTAGTGACACATTTTGGGCAGAGGATGTATTCCAAAACTTTCTGAAAATACAGTATGAGAATTAACTGCACAATTACTAGAAATGTTTACCTTGGATATTATACAATTTGCATGTATACAAAAAAGTGTGAAAAAAAAGAAGAAATGTTTCCAAATCTAACTTTGAAACAATTCTGTAGAATGGCTCATATAGCCTATTTGAACAGGATTGGTTTCCAGGTATGACTATGTACTAAAAATGTGCTTGGACATATTTGGATATATATATATATATATATATTTATTTATTTATTTTGTCCTCACATTCTTTCTTGTGTGACACACCTGAATGAAAGGCTCATTATGCGGTGTCATTATGCGGGCCATTATCTTCTCAGGTGTGAACCACTTACTATTAATGATGGTGTTGGATCGTCCATGACCCTGCGCATATTGCTAAATCTGGTGCAGCCATCTTATTAATGTAACTGCACATTGTCCCAACTACTGCGCATATAGATTGTAATTACACCTTTGCCATTAATATGTTTATAAGCAACTGAAAAAAGCACAAATGTCAGGGCATGTCAGAACATCTTAAGGACCCCAAAAACACCTTGGTCCCCAGAGGGTTAACATTAACCCTTATATAGACACTCTGTTACAACACTAGCGCTAACTAACACAACTCATAACACAAGCGTAATGTTGCTTCGAAAAAGGTAATGGTATTATAAAGGTGGGGTATGTAATTCTCTTTTTTGGCCATTTTTTCAAAATCATTTAAAATCCTATTCCTAACCCACTTACAGCCACTGAGTTAGAAGCATTGAAATAAAAATGAAGCAATTTAATCATCTGTGGAATGGGCAGGACTCGAAAAATTCCAGCCAATCATTTCCAAGACCACCTAGAATAATTGGACAGTAAGTGCGTCAATCAATCGGTCGTACCATCCCCCCCTCCCCCCATCCATGTATGTTCTTTGAATGGGTGGAGTCAAAGGAAAGAAGGTAGGACCATTTAAGTTGTGTATTTTCAAAATCTGCCATCCGTTTTGCAAATCACATACCCCACCTTTAAGGTATGAAAATATAAAAATATCAGACGGTGCTCTTTGACAGTATAGTGTCCCTGTCACTATACTAGAGCGTAAGGACCCACACAGACCACAGCGTGATTCCCACTGGCTAACACCTATTCCAGCAGCAACCTGTTAGTGAGGCCTCACTAACACCTCTTCCAGCAGCAACCTGGTTTTCTCAGGAGGTCTCCCATCCAGGTACTAACCAGGCTCAGCCCTGCTTAGCTTCAGTGGGCAACCAGTATTGGGCTACAGGGTGATATGGCTGCTGGCAATATCATGCTGTGTTTTATTATCAAACATAAAAACATCCTTGTGTTGTACATGTATATTTATTTATCATTGAAAGGTTGCCTACCTGTCTATAGTTCATATTTCAACATGGTTCCATCGATTTCATAAATTTTTGTCTGGCACCAGTTCAACTAGTACAATGTGAAGTTTATGCACCAATAACACGCTAACTATTATAAATGGGAATACTTTTCTTACCTTAAAGGGACAATAAGTAGGAATTACTCCCATCTAGTGGTGAATTTGTATTTTGCATTGAAACTAATTTTGCTCTCCAGCGCCTCGCTTTTTCAAATGCGCGTTGCATCTATGGTAGGCGATATGTACCAAAAAGCTTTAACAGGATGTCTTCTAATAGCACTTCGTCGAGTTTTCCTTCAGGTGAACAGGTGTGTTATTTCAAACAAACTGCAACATGACAACAAACAAATGAATGTTACAGTATGAATTACTGACTGTGAAAAACATTAAATATTGTAGTTATGCCCAGGGTGCGATTTGTGAAACAAACAGAGGGGGGGGGATGTTTTGAAACATTGTTATTCATAAAAATAAATCATGAGAACATGAACTTCATCACTGCATTTGCAGGAATTGTAAAATATTTTTTCTTATTAACTGAAGTAGCCTAACGCAATATTTTTACTCTAATAGCTTATCTTTCCCCACACATATGAACTGTGATCATGCAATAACGTTAACTTTACATCGCGATGCTGAGCTACAGTGAAATGATAGAAAAGACATTATCTGTGATAGCAATTCGCCTCATTCGCGCAAACTGATGGCAGAACGCGCATCATGTTTATTTTCTTTATTTTACGAAAAGCAGAACATTTTGAATTAGTGTTACTATAATTTCTAACTTCGATACGATACCTTGAAAAATATCGATATTCGATACCACAGAGAAAACTACTGTTATCAAAGATTAAAATATAGCCTACTGTAACAAAAAAGCACTTAACAGTATCAAATTGGAGGATAGAGTGTCAGTAATGTATAATAATAATATTAAACATTACATTTTCAGTTAAAGGCATTTCATTATTGAATTCAGAGATGCCATTGTCTAGCTGTTTAGTTTAATTAATATCTGTGTAATCAAATTAATGATAATCGCTAATGAAGGCAAATTGCAGAATTAAATAATAATTTTCTAAATTAAGTTAAATAGGCACAAGTTAATTTACATTTGACCACAGTTAAAATATTTACTTGTCTAAAATTCCTCAGTCAGATTATGTTAACTTTAAGAATTACGGTGAAAAAAACGAGACAACACAGACTCATATCAACAACAATACTAGGCCATCTTGGTTAATGTTTCAGAAAAGTTAAAATGAGAAGAGTTACAGTGTTTCCTTTAGGTTTTTTATAGCAGTGGGGAAAGGTCTGTCCAAACAACAAACACCCCTGATGCTGAGCGTAGCCTATGCTTGCTAAATGGTACCCCTGGAGCCTGTTCCTTAAGTCTGTTTTCACCTATAAAATAATTTTAAAAAATGAGTGATATGAGGGATTATTGATAGTCAAACAATCTTTTGGGTGCCCGCCGCAGCCCGCTCGCAGTGTGAAGCGCGTGTCCGCGCTATTCTCCGACATACCCGCTCGCAGTGTGAAGTGACGCCCTCGCCATCTTTCCATTCACTTCACTTTTGCTATTTAACCAGAGCGAATGAGACGAGTGCGTCACGTGTGGTGTTTGTCAACGCGCCTTTGGAAAGAAGTGAAAGTGACCGCTCGGCTAGTATCGATACTTCGGGAAATTAGTATTGGTACCGTTCAGATATTTATGTATCGAAATATCTATATTTTTGACAACACTATTTTGAATGATGTATAACATTTGCCTGTATGACAAAAATCGACAGAGTTATTTGAGTCTCTTTTGCACTAATAAGAAAAAAAAGCAAGCTGGTCGCGCCGGCGCAACCACCGACCCCATGGGGTTATTGAAATTATCTGGATAACTTTGGAAATTGGACAGTGGATTTCTAATTCTCAGCATTCTTTCCATAGGACTGGGTAAGAAAAATCAATGTTCAAATTAATTATTTTATTTGTTTTAGTTAAGGGAAAGACCTTTTAGTGTTTAATGCTGTAATGTTTGACATTTAAACAAACTTCTGTAATAATGTAATTTCTGTGGTTACCATTGTGCTAAAGAGTCGATACATGAAAGTAAACACTACATTGACTCCATATGTAATGACTGATCTAATGCTAGTGACAAGTAATATCTTACTTGTTCATTAAATTCACATCCTAAATAAGTTACATTGAGCTGTGTATTTTAACTTAAATATATTAGATTAATTGGTTCCAGGGCTACAACTCAAGTAGTAATCAAATAAACAAATTGTGTTCTTTATGCTACAAATTAAATTCCTTTAACTCGATGTAGTTTGCTGGTTGAACGCAATTACATTAGAAGTTGTCATAACAACAACAACAAAAGCAAACTGTTGTGTTAATTTACTGGAGGATTTTAATTATTTTTAATTAAAATTACATTTATCTCACCTAAATGTTTCACTCATTGCATTTTTACAATGGGGTAATTTTGTTGTTAAAAATTTACACAACACAAAGCTTGATTTGAATCTTTGAATTAAATTGAAAAAAGTAGCACACATAATAATAACAGAATAAAGAGCCAATAAAGAGAAAAGTTTTTGGATAGGTCTAACACTATTCAGGAATACTACAGAAACTGAATAAAGTAATCAAATGTAAAATAACACTGGGGTTGTAGGGCTGTGCCTGTGAACTTGACAATCGCACCACCGTGGTTGTAAAGCGCCACCGTTGGTGGCTGAGTAGCACTGGCAGTGGTCCGCCTGAACACATACTTTTTGTATGTGAATTCTGTTTTACATGAATATTATGACACGAGTTTAGTTTAGTTTAGTTTATTTATATCAGGACAATGTGCAGTTACATTAATAAGATGGCTGCACCAGATTTAGCACTATGCTAATTTCCATCTGTAGTCCTACACAATTAAAATTAAATAGATACAAATTACTTAAATCAATTAACACAATATCAATTATATAACAAGGAATTGTATAATGAAAACGGTTAATACAATATAAAAAGGCAGTTTACTAAGAAAATACAATATATAAAATGCACATTACCAATTTGTGTACAGAATTAGTCATGTTACAAAGGGTGGGACATGTTTCCATTGTCGAGGTGCAGAATCAGTCACCCGTTTAGAGTGAACATGACTGGTGGTCTAAAAGCCAGTCTTTGACTGCTCGTGAGAAGCTGTGAAAATCTGCAGTCTTCTTTAGGTTGTCTGGAAGCCCATTCCATCCTTTGATGGCTTTATAGGAAAAGGCTGATTGAGCGAAAACAGATTTTATTTTCGGAACATTGCAATCACCCCTTGATACAGACCTCAACTCTGTTTGTTAGTTCAGAGCGTAGCTGTACATATGTTTTTAAAGGGGGTGGGGCAGCATTATTAAGGATTTTGTGGACCAAACGGAAATCAGAATACCTGATCAGGTTGTCAAAGCTTAGTATACGGTACTTTTCCAGTATATTGCAGTGATGATACCGCCGAGGCTTTTTATCGATGATTTTCAAGGCCTGATTATGTAATGATCTAAGGGGGTTTAAAACGGTTTGTTTGGCTTGTGACCACGATGACATACAGTACAATATATGCGAGATAATCATTGCTTGAAAATACGATTTTGCTGCTTCAAATGATAAAGATCTGATGTGCTTAAAGTTAGTGATGTTAAATTTCAAAACACGGCATACCCTTTTAACATGGTTTTTTAAATTAAATACAGGATCCAAGTTCACACCTAGGTATTTAACTTCTTCCACATTTTTGATCATATAACTCTCCACATAGATATTTGGGAGAGCACTTTCAATTCTTTTATTTGAGAAATACATTGTGACCGTTTTCTCTGTATTCAGTGTAAGGCAGGACTTGTTCATCCACTCTGTTAATTTGTTCATTGCCACAGATAGTTTAGCAGCGACATAATTGACATTGGAACCATGAGTATATAAAACCGTGTCATCAGCGTACATCAAGATCTCCACATCATCGCAAATGGATGGAAGGTCATTGATGTACAAACTGAAGAGCAGTGGCCCCAGAATAGACCCCTGGGGTACCCCTGTAGTACATGATCTAAATGGTGAGGTTTTATCATTTATTCTTACGCACTGGTAACGGCCTGCTAAGTAAGATTGAAGCCAACTAATAGTGTTTGCTGTGAGATTAAAATTCCATAATTTTGTCAGCAGCACTGAGTGGTTAACAGTGTCGAATGCCTTACGTAGATCCAGAAAAACAGCCCCAACCACCTCTCCCTTATCCAGACTGGATTTGATCACCTCAAGGAAATAACAACAAGCTGTGTCGGTGGAGTGTTTGGGTCGGAAGCCAAATTGCATGGGATGTAACATATTTCCATTGTCGAGGTGGTCAATCAGCTGTTCGGCGACAATTTTTTCAATAACTTTAGAAACTGCAGGGAGTATACTAATGGGTCTATAATTCTTAATGTCCTTTCTGTTTCCTGATTTAAAGATGGGCGTGACAATTGCAGGCTTACAGGACGAGGGGAATACACACTCTCTAAACGATTGATTAATTATGTGCGCAATTGGTTCTGCAAAGTCTTCTTTATATTTTTTTAGTAACAGCGAATCAAGTCCCCATGAGTCCTTTGCTCTCGAATTAGAGTGATGTAATAACTTTGTTGACCTTTCCTTCATTTACACATTCAAAGTTCAGTACTTCCACCAGAGTAGGTTGTGGTCCTCCCGTGGAACCAGCGGCCGTGACACCAACAGTGACAGCAGATGGTGTAGAAAGCAGCTCTAAGGGTTTACTTAGATCCAGAATTGAAGTGATGAAGTAGTCATTAAAAATGTTGGCAACCATTAAGCTGACCTTTGCAGTGGCTTGCGTTCCCGGTGCGAGTGTTTAATTATTGTCAATGTTTATGTTAAGTTCGATAGGTCCATATTTAGTCCGCTCTTTCCCAGACAAATTGTCAATACACTTCCATATCATTTTACTATTCCCTTTAGCCTGTTTTTACTATTCCCTCTAGCCTAAGAAAAAGTCTGCTTTATCTCTTCTGAGCTGTCCTGTGACTTTGTTTCTCAGGCTTTTGAAGATCAAGTGGTCTGTCCCCAACCTTGATTTGAGATACTTTTTTAGGGCAGCATCTCTATCTTTCATTAAAAGCCATAACCTCTCACTTAGCCATGGTAATGTTTTTTTACTTTTAAATTTTCGCGGCTGTCTTTTTGTGTATTTAGAGAGAATTTGGGTAATTGTATTTTTAAGAGTGCTACAGGCCTGCTCACAGTCTTGGCCACAAACTAAACTATTTTGGACAGTAGTTTTTATTTCAATATCCAAGAGCTCCATGTCACGCTTAGGAATAAGTGATATATAGGTCTTTTCTCTATTTTGATTTCTATAACGAGTGTTGGAGAGTTTCCTAGAGACCAGTGATAGATTATGGTCCGATAAACAGGTTATTAAATTATACGTTTTATTAACACGATCTGACTTATTAGTGAATATCAAATCTAGCAGTGTTTTAGTGGAGCTAGTTATTCTAGTTGGATTCTTTATCATTTGAGTTAAATTAAACTGTTTGACAAGGTGCCTTAACTTATTGGAACGTTGTTTTATCCAACCAATTTAAGTTAAAATCCCCCATGACAATTGTTTCCTTGTTGCTACAGACTTTGAGTAAATCTTTTAACATATCAAAAAAAGCAGCTTTCTCGTTAGGCGGCCTATATAATACTACAACATTAAAATACATTTCAGAGGATAGACAAATCGTAACTCCCACACATTCCAAGCCATTTTCGGGAAGAACCATCTGCTTGCATTGGATATTCCTTTTGACATATAACAACACACCACCTCCTTTTTTATGTGGTCTGTCTCTTCTAAATAAATTGTAATTTTGAATAGTATAGGCACCTGCAGGGGTATTTTTTTCAACCATGTTTCAGTGAGCCCTAAGTAGTCCAGATTTGAGTCATATAGTAATTTTTCCAGTTGTTCCGTTTTAGATGGAAGACTTCTAATATTGATGTGACCACCAAAAATACCCTTTGGTTTAGCTTCAGGGTCCCATAGAATTTTCGCGTGGTTAACAGTTTGTAACGGTTAGCCCCGACGCCAACCCGCCGCCAGCTGCAGGCGCCCGCAGCCCAGACTTCAGCCCGCGGCCCGCCGCCGGAGGCGGAAGTCAGTTCTAATTTCTAATTTTGTTAAACCGTTTTTAACTTGTGAGAAGAAAAGAACAGTTTGAACTTCCAGACCTCAACACAATGAAATTGACTATTGGACATTCCATCCATCAAGTTTGCAGGGAAATATGAGTTGTTGCTCCCTCCTTGCAGCTCCTCCAACCTTTTGAGGTTTAGAAAGAAAGCTTCTTCAGCACATCATTCAGTGAGACCGATCCCACATCATTTTCTTTGAATGCAAAGGTGGCTTTGTCCTTGCCAGTGATCCCTCGGATTCTTCTGAGGAATCTTGCATTGACTTCATTGCCCTCAAGGCTCTCAATCAAGCCAATATAATGGTAGCTGTTGCCTTTGGTCGCAAAATTCACAATAATATAGTCACCAACTGACAGATCTGAGATGTCTGGTTCACTACTCTCATCCTGGGAGCTCTCAGACTCAGAAGTGTCATCAAGTGGGATGGGAACATCACTCTCCTCAGAGCTGCTGTACACTGGGGTTTTCTTCTTGGTTTGTTTCTTCTTGGACTTTCCTTGTTCTTTGATGTTGGTTACTTGTTTCCCCTTCAGTTTGTTTTTTCTCTTTTCATGTTGCATTTCTATTGCCTGCTTTTCAGGTGTATCAGTCAGGATCTTTGTCTTCACCCGCTTTCTCTTTGTCTGTGCCCTAGGCTGCTGACTTTTGGGTAAGGGTAGAATTTCAGTGGGAGACACATATCCAGGGGAGGTGAGGAGTGAATCTGGCCCACATGTTGAAGAACATGCCTGTGAAGGCAACTCAGCAATGGATCTTCTTCCGAAGTAGACAGCACATCAGGGTTTGGCCTGTCTGACACCATGGATGGTTCAGACTCTGCATCGTCCATCCCTGTGGACCTGAATCCAGAAGAGATATTCCGTGGTGTCATTGCCGACATGAAAGCCTCGTTCACACATACAGGGATGTGGCATATGCTGGCTGTTTTGCTTGAGTTAGATCTCATCCAACCATCAAAAGCTCTGTTGTAATAGGTCTTTTGAATAGACCATAGACACTTTTGTCCAGAGGCTGCAGGCGATGAGATGTGTGGGGTGGAATTGTGAGTATAACAATCCCCTTAGTCTTTGCTAAATCCAGTGCCCTCAGTGAAATATGGGCCCTGTGGTTATCAAGGAGTAGCAGCATGGGATGGTCAGAGGAGCACTTGTTACGCTGAACCAAATGTTCAAGGAACTCAGCACAGGTGTCTTCATTGATCCAGCCAGATCTGTTGGAGGTACCAATTGATCCTGGAGGTGCTCCTGTAATGAAATTATCTTTGTATCTAACCCTTGGGAAGATGAACATGGGATGCACTGCATTCCCAGTAGCATTGACTGCACAGACCACAGTCACAAGCTCTCCTCTTTCGGCAGATGTGATGGCCGTAGGGCCACATGTTTCTTGTTTCTTTCCCATGTTTCTTTCCCTTTTCCGCCACAACTTGCTTTGGTGTCTACACTGTTGTGACACCTGTTTCATCAACATTATAAATCATGTTTGGAGGGAATTTAAACCTATAAAACAAAGACAAGAGCCATGATGAAAAAAATCTGAATCGTTAAGCTTTTCAAGCAATGCTAAAATCATACTAAATAGCCCCGAATACATATCCTGGTAACTGTGGCTGATAAGTAAACGCATGCCAATTTATTGTACAGTTTCTTGTACTGTACTCTTATATATTGCTATAGTTGCCATTAAATTGTATTAATATTATGGAATATATTAATTCTGTCACCTGTCCATGACTTTGGTCAGATTGCCAAAGAACTCCCCGACTGTTGTTTTGTTGAAGGCTGTACCTCTTCCTAAAGATGTTGCTTCAGGCATACGACAGGAAAGATGGAGGCGTGCCATAAAGTTCTTGAACCAGTCTCGACCTAACAACATAGAATTAATTAATTTCATGATACTGTAGCATGAAACCACAGACGTCAGCCTTTCCTGTCTTAATGAATAATGTAATTTCATGCACACCCTACCTGTTAGACCCTTCTCTTTCCAGTTGTTGGGTACAGGGATGTTGTTTTTCTGTGCAAACTGGATTACCAGTTCACAGCTCTTCTTTGGAGTGAGGCAATGGAACTGCTCAGCCAACTTTTTGATGTGATCGGCAAGCTCCTTTTCCACCTCTAATGTGAAGACCCTCTTGGCTTCAGCTGTTCCACTGTACCCTACTGTTTTGACTGTCTTTACCTCCTTTTTTATGTACCTCCGCAGTGTTGACCTGTCAATATTTCTGTCCTTCGCCACTGATCTGATGGATTTTCCGCCCTCAACATCAATGGCTGCTCTCTCCATCTCTTCTAAAGGGTGTTGAGCCCCAGTTGGTTCTTTTTTTGTAGGTTCTTGGCATGATAGCTTTTATGCAATGTGTAATGTATGGTTATCAGTTGTGTAATACTATATTTAAAACAATGTTATGCTCAAAACTTAACTTAACTGCAGTGCCTTAAGTTAGGAGTAAGTTGAACCACTGGGTCAATTTACCCCACATCATCTGGCTCACTTTGCCCCATATTCACCATTTTGGTAAAAACGGCCTAGCTTAGCAATTCAGGCTAACCTTTAGCTTAATGATTCACATGGTTTTATATGTTGACAAATCATCAACATGTACCATACACAACTTTAGACCTATATACATTTGCTTTGGCACACCAGCTAGTATACCTGCAATGCAGAAAATTAACTTTAACCCTCTTGCTCGTTTTTTTTTTACATGGCAGCAAAATAGACCTAAAATACTCCGTTAGTTTTGGTCATACAGACTTAAGAAATATGAAAAAATAAGCTGTTAAATGTCTACTTTTTTATGTGTCCACTTACAATCGAAATAAAACATTGTGCTTTTGTAAAATAAAGAAAGTAAACAGGGAGTGCTTTATGCCTCTCCATCTCCGTGAACTTTTTTTTCTGAAGCACGTCTCTAAACTTAAACAAAACTCAGAGAATACTATTCACTCAGACATGAGATATATATCTCTATAATCATTTAAGTGTGTAGTTTTAAATTATCTAATTCGAAACTAAAATAAATATACTCTGTTTATGTAATCTATATAAAAAGAGCGAGAGATCAGCTGTTCTCATTATCGTTCTGGCACCCATGGAAAGCGCGCGCTATTCAAACGCAGATCAGAAGCAACACATGCAAAACAGTCAACGCCCACAACAGCTGGATAACACACTGTAGTGAGGAATAATAATATTGTGATAATCC
The DNA here is from genome assembly GCA_033366665.1 of Phoxinus dragarum. NCBI lineage: Eukaryota > Metazoa > Chordata > Actinopteri > Cypriniformes > Leuciscidae > Phoxinus > Phoxinus dragarum. The sequence continues at coordinate 10,433 of JARPMJ010001204.1, read as the reverse complement.
TGGAAATTTTACCTCAAACGTGCTGGAGTAGCCGAACAACGGATCCAGCTGCAGATCATTAAGTGCTTTGTTCTAATCGCGTTATGAAATGGTGTCTGTAAACCGCAAAAGACTGTTTAAATATGAATCGCGTTTCTGTGTTTGAATGAATGAATGGCACATATGCGCGCTGTTGTTTACTACAGCTCGCACGTATCTGTGTGAATGAATTTAGCTTTTAGCAAACTATCTATATTGCCTACTGAGATGAGTAAAAATCGAATGAATACGTTGTGTATGTCTTTGTATAAGCAACATATTAAACTGCAAATTAACATTTATGCCCTAATATATATTATAAAAGATGATATGTTACAGATGAAATATGAAAGACAACATTTAGTTTTGGATAGATTATAAAGTTTTTACTGCCACACCAAAACCTAATTTACAAGGTGCTTTTAAATCTTAAAAGGTCAATATAAGCCTTCTCTTTAAATTATTTTTGTATTTTATTAGTGACAAATTTGGGGAGAGGATAGCCTACATATTCCAAAACTTTCTGAAAATACGAATGAGAATTAACTGCATAATTACTAGAAATGTTTACCTTGCATAGTATACAATTTGCAAGCATACAACGTTTGTGGAAAAATAGACTTTTTTTCAAGATATTTCCAACTCTGAACCAATTCTGTAGTAATATATATATATATATATATATATATATATATATATATATATATATATATATATATATGCATGTGTGTGTATGTATATATATATATATGTGTGTGTGTTGTCTTTGCATTCTTTCTTGTGGCTCAGTGACACCTGAATGAAAGGCTCATTAGTATGCAACATTAGCAAGTCTTTGTCTTTTCAGGTGTGAATTAGGACATTATTCACGACCTTGTTGGATCATTCACGCCCACCTAGGGCTGGGCGATAAAACGATAACGATAATTATCGCGATATAATTTTTCTCGATAAAACGATATCAAGAGTTCGATAAATGTTCGATAATGTTTTTGCGCCAAAAGCGGAACGAATCTCATTTGAACCGCGCGCCACACGGACCGTTTATCCGCTCGGCTCAAAGTCCAAACGGCAGCGCGAGCGCAAGTTCACTAGAGCAGACGCGTTTACTCTGATCGTCTCGGTCACTAGATCCAGTGAGAAGCGCTTGAATTCAGCGAGGAACACAAATGTCTCAGTGATTTAAACCAGTTTAAAGGCAGATGAAGCGGCGCTGACGAACAGGAGACGCACTGTGAGCAACGATACAGTCAGAAGCTTTTCCGTACACATTCCCATCATTTAACGTTACCACGGATTTAACGTTACTGTAACGTTAGCCTAGTAATATTAACTGCACCATGAAATGTGGGATATATATATATTGAATTGTATAATATTATTAATGTAGACAATGTATTAAAGGACTAATGGAATATAATTACAGTTTTTAATAATGTATTTAGGCTACTGGTTTTCATAAATACCATAGAAACGTCACAATATGTGACGTTTCTCACATAGAAACCATAAAGTTACAATAGAAACCATAAAGTTACATTTTATCTGTGGTTATCATGATCTAAATGCATGATGCTGGATGACCAATGGTTAATTTTAATAAAACTAAAGAATATTACATTTTACCAAATAAAAATAATGTTGTTACTTTTTTTTAACAGATGTTACTGTTTTTGTTAATGAACATAAATTGTATAAAGTAAATCTGCATCCTAACTCAAGCTAATACTACTGAAATAAAGATATTTATTTTGTTAAGGAAAAATGTCAAACGTTTGAATGTTCTACCTCGGATTTGTGAAATGTTCACCTGTTTGGCAAGTGTTTGTCATGATATGTTCTGACAATAAAGAGTAGTTTAAAAACACAACGCTCTGGTTTGCTTTCACTTAGGAGTACAAATCAGTCTTTAAACTTGAAATAAATAAAGATTTGACATTTATCGATAATTATCGATATCGACTGATATAAAAAAAAATATCGTGATATTTTTTTTTGGCCATATCGCCCAGCCCTACGCCCACCTGCATATTGCCTTTCCAAACAAAAAGTGTCTTACAAAATTTAAATCAATCTATTGTTTAATGTGAACGATTAGCCCGGATGATTTTCAGATCATTTTGAAGTAAAAACTCTAGGCGACAACTTCCATTAGTCAAAAGTATTGTGGGTTATGGGAATATGTGAAGTTGGTCATTTGTGGTCTTATATCAGAAAATTTAAGTTTTTTTGAATAACCACGCATAAATAATATTCTCTCAAAAATGCAAACATGTACATACATGTTGCTCACATATAATGATAGCCATGTTCGTGCTAAATAGAGTGTAATTACACCTTTGCCATTAATATGTTTATAAGCAACTGAAAAAAATACAAATATCAGGGCATGTCAAACCATCTCAAGGACCCCAAAAACACCTTAGACCCCAGAGGGTTAACAAGCAAAAAAGTGTTTATGTGAGAAAAAAAAACCTTACCTCTTGTCCCATGTGCTTCTCCTATTCACAGAAAAATAGAAATGATGGAGTCCTTCAGAATGTATGGTCACATAACACCAAATGTGTATAGTTGCCTAGAAACAGGGGGTGGGTCAATTTACCCACTGGCTTATCTCACCCCACTCTCCCCTACATCACAAGAAGGATGGCGTCTACACTAATCAGTGTGTGTCTTCTCCAGGTCGTGCTTACCAGGTTGTTCATAAGAGCCGAAATGTGCCAGATGTCGGCTTTTATAGTACTTGGAGCTAGATACCTGCTAGCCTGGTAATACCAAACTGCTACTTCGCTTTGCTTCATAGACAGAGTCTGGCATGGCATCATTGAAAAGTGTTTTCTTTATCGCGGGGGGGCGCTCGTCTGAAGTATAAAATCATTGGTTACCCGTAAGCCAATCACATAACGTTTGGTTATGCGCCAGCTCAGCAGCATCGAACTGCCACTGTAAACACATTATAAATAATGCGAAAACGAAACCATCGAGAGAAATACCGGAGTGAACATGGCTGTCAACGACTTTTAGATTTTAAAGTTTTTTATTGAGCGTATATATATATTATACAGATTTCAATAAACAATATAAGAGAGGCTCAAATATTTTTGTATAAAAGTACATATAAACCAAAAAAAAAAAAAATAATAAAATTAAAAAAATTAAATAAAAAGAACGAACACAGCGGAAGTAGAATACAATTTTGTAGCAAGAAGTGAAATAAGCGTTTATACAAAATGAAAGAAAATAAGTGATTATATAGATATTGATTGTAAGAAGTCTATGAAGGGTTGCCAAATATTATAAAAACTTGAGAGATTATCCTTTAACAAATATCTAATTTTTTTCAAATGTAAAGTATTGGACATGTCTCGAAGCCACATTTTGTCAGTGGGTATCGCTGGCCCTTTCCATGACATCAGAAGTAACTTTTTTGCAGTAATAAGAGAGTAGGAAATGAACCGCTGCTGGGCTGAAGTAAATTTTCTAAATAACTGTGATGTGCCAAGGATAATCAACAATGGTTCCGGTGACAATGTAGTCTTAGAAATTCTTGATAGTACATCAAATACATCGGACCAATAAGTGGCAACTTTAGGGCAAGAAAAAAAAGCATGAAAAAGTGTTGCATTGAGGGACGGACATTTATCACAGCTTGATGAAGCGCTCGGGAAAATACTGTGGATCTTTACTTTTGAAAAATGAAGCCTATGTATAATTTTGAACTGTATAAGACAATGTCTCGTATTATTGGAGCAGGAGTGTATGTATTCCAGAGATTCTTCCCAGATGTCATCAGGAATATGGATACCTATGTCCTTCTCCCAACTGTCTTTATATTTGTTGGACGAGGGGGAAGATATTGTTTGTAGTTTGTTATATATATTAGAGATAAATTTATCTTTATATGTGGGTATAGTGAAGCATTCATCAAGCATAGATTGTGGTTGCGTCTCGAAACCAGGCATAAATTTTCGGATGTAGTCTCTGACCTGTAGGTATCTAAAGAAATTATTGCTATGCAGTTTGAACTTTGCCTGTAGCTGTGCAAAGGAAGCAAATTTACCTTCAGTATACAGGTCACGAATACAACATAATCCCAATTTCCTCCAATCAGAAAACGTCAGATCTAAATTAGAAGGGGTAAAGGATGGATTTTTTGCAATTGGTAAAGAAAGGGGTAGTGTTTTGTGGGTAAAGTGCGATTTGATTTGCTTCCATATACGAAATAAATTATGTATGATTGGGTTTTGAACGTCCTTTGATTTGTCAAGTGGCCTTGGTGAAAGTACTAGGGTTGCAGGTAAATACGGATCACAGTCATCCATTTCAATAGCTAACCATGTGGGAAGCGTGTTAGAAGTGATGTTGAAGGAGTTTATACTTTTAAAAGCGCACGCCCAATAATACATCATAAAATTTGGAAGGGATAGACCGTTCGTTTTAGATTTGGTAAATGTTTTTTGTTAATTCTAGGAGTCTTGTAATCCCACAAAAAGGGTTGAATAATTGAATCAATTTTCTTGAAAAAGGATTTTGTTAAGAAAACAGGAATATTTTGAAACAAGTATAGTATTTGTGGTAGAAATATCATCTTGATGGCGTTTATCCTTCCAAGTAGTGATATTGGCAAGGTTTTCCAAAACTGAATTTTGTTTTTAAGTTGTTCCAATAAAGGTGGAAAGTTAGATTGCATGAGAGAGGAAAGTTGCTTTGTAACTTCTATGCCCAAGTATTTGAATTTATCAGTGGTAACCTTAAAGGGGAATTTTGCCAACGATATTTGAGGGATGTCATGAACTGGCATTAGTAAACTCTTGGTCCAATTTATCCGATATCCTGAAAATTTCCCAAACATTTAAATTTTTTCAAGAATGGATGGTATAGAGAGGAGGGGTTTGGTCACGTATAGCAAAATATCATCTGCATATAGCGAAATTTTATTTGTTGTAGACTTCGTCTGATAACCATATATTTGAGGGTCTAAACGGATACTTTGTGCAAGTGGTTCAATAGCAAGAGCAAAAATTAGTGCTGACAGAGGACATCCTTGCCGTGTTCCTCTGAACAGATGAAATGAGGAAGATAAGTTGCGATTTGTATGGATTTGTGCTTTAGGATTTGTATATAAGAGTCTTATCCATTTTATGAACCTCTCACCTAAATTAAGTCGTTTAAGTACTTCGAACAGATATTCCCATTCTATCTGATTCAAACGCTTTTTTCAGCGTCAAGAGTCAATATGGCTAGATCGTTGTGAATCTTCCTGTCGGTGTATAGAATATCAAACAGTCGTCGTAAATTAGAAGTTGAGGATCTATTAATATAAAGCCAGTTTGATCATTGTGAACTATTGTATTCATTAGGGGAGTTAATCTATTGGCCAGAATTTTTGCATATACTTTATAATCTATGTTTAATAGAGAAATTGGACAATATGAGCCTACATTTAGATCATCTTTACCTTTTTTTATGAATAACAGTGATTATAGCCTGAGTTAATGTTGATGGTAGGGGTGCCATCTATTTGGGCTTGGTTGTACATTCTATGGAGAAATGGTGTAAGAATATTACTGAATTTTTTATAAAGTTCAACCGGGATGCCATCGGGGCCCTGTCAACGACTTTTGTAGATTATGTGATGTAAATCTACGCATCCACGGCACAATCGGGGCCTCTAAACTATTATTTGACAGTAAAGAGAAACAGGAAAATATTTGCAGCCAACTGTCAAAGTTAGGATTAGTTATGTCAAACACAGCTCTTTGTTCATTTCGAGTCTGTCCGAAATGCTGCAACTTAATTGCAAGATTACAGCATATGGCAATATTTAAGAACTGGAAAAAAAGGAGACACTGACCTGTCAAAAGGGTGCCAGTTCGAGCTCGACAGATAAAAGAGACCTAGATATCACATATCGACATCACCTCCATTCAAAATGTTTACCAAACACTCTTCTTGTTCGTCCTTCAGTTTGGAAATGCCGGGAATATTCTCCACAACAGAGCACATTTCATCCCTTGTCTCCATATCCACGGTCGTTTTCGATTTCCCCAATCTCAAACTCTGCGCTTAGCGTCTACGTCACGGCTCTCAGCCCGCTCTCTGTTCGTTGATTGGTCGGCTGTTTTCAGGCCGGAGGAAAACTGAGAGACATGTCGATGTCTCAGACTAAGTACAGAAGCGAAATGAAATTGAGCGGAAGTACGAAGTCTGACGTAGTCAGGCTAGAGACCTGCACCCACGAGACCCAACAAGTGCGGAGCAGGAGTAGTTTTGATGGCCGAGTGCGGGCGTGGGTGGTAATGCACTCGTGTGTGTGTGGGTTGCGGGAGAATAAAACGATTTGCGGGACTCCCGCAAAATAGAAATATCTATTAATAAAACATCTAAAAACGAATAAATTGTTATTAGTTTTAATTGTTATTGTTATATGTTGCACAAAAGCAACAAGAACAACTAAAACTAAATAGAAACGATTCAGAGTTTCTATTTAAACATGTTTGCAGTGTTGAACAATGTAGCCAATCAGACATATGTTGATTTCTGGAATGCAATGGCCAATCACAGTGTTGGGCAAGTTACTTTTAAAAAGTAATTAGTTACAGTTACTAGTTACTTCTTCAAAAAAGTAACTAAATTAGTTACTCAGTTACAAATTTAAAAGTAACTAGTTACTTAAGAAAGTAACTATTGCGTTACTTTCAAGTAAAATTTAATTTTAAATGCTCAAATGTGACCCCACCTCTACCCCTCTTTAACGGAACTTAAAATACATGTGCATGTTCAATTATTTATGATAAATCTGAATATTATAATGAAATGGACACTTAATACAATACATTATTAACAGAAACATGAAACATTGTACACACATCTAAAAAAAAAAAATGTTGCCATGGGACAAAGTAAGACCAGCCTCCATTATTTGGGCTCGTCGCCATAGGCCTACCTGTCTCTCGTTGACTGACTTGCTTGTGTTGTTCCTTGTGTGTCCTGTCCTGTCCGACTATGCGTTATGATGGGTCGTTCGCAATTCATGAGCGTTAGTGATGATGGGTCGTTCGCGAATGAGCGTTAGTGATGATGGATCGACTCGTTTGCGAATCGCGAACGACCCATTAAAAGCTCATTCGCGATTCGCGAATGAGCCGACTCTAAGAGCCGGCTCTTTTAGGTGAACGTCGGGAGCTGGCTCGCATATCTGAAGAGCCGACTCTATTTTTACAAATTTAGCCTATAGAAATTAAATAATTATGTAATAAAATTTTTAATATTATAGTCAGTCATTTAAAGAGCCGTTTGTGAGCCAAAAGAGCCGGCTCATTTCAGTGAGCTGAGTCAAAAGAGCCGAATGCCCGTCACTACTATGCGTGCTTTCGAACACCCGCCCAACTCTACCTCTGATTGGCTTACAATGAAATTTTACTCTACCTCAGCCAATCGTCAGCATTTATGTGCTTGTCTCGTGCTCTGCCCACAAATCAAGGAAGAACAGTAAAAAAAAGTATTTGCCTCTCACTCAGAGATCTAGTTGGTCTGATGAAAAAAAAAACAGCTTCATCAGTTATAGTAACGCGCCGCATTTTTTGGCAGTAACGGTAACAGTGTTATTAAGATGATATGACTAATCAATTAGATTACTCGTTACTGGAAAAAGTAATGCCGTTAGTTATTCCCATCACTGGCCAATCAGATGCATTTAAGATTGAACCCCCTCACCGCTCAAAACTGACTTTTTGTATTCTGTATTCTGAATTCTGCATGCTGGCAAATCCTCTTATTATAAAAAACAAAGTGTAGCCATATTATGAAAGATTCATTGTGCAGTCAACTTCATTGATAATAACTGAGATGGTGAGATTGCGATGAACTGAGATGTCAGCTTTTTAGAAATTATTAAGGGAGCGCACTTTGCGCGCATTCAGCCATGCCAAACCATGCATGCAGTAGCCTGCTTGCTTTTATGTTAAATGAACGTTTGTGAATGTTAATGCTTTAGTAACAAATAATTTATCCGGAGCATTTATGCTGATGTGTAGGTGGCGGCGATACGTAGGCTAACTTGAAAGTATTTCATGGAGGTAGGCTACAGAAAAAATATATATATTTATACTTTTTGCGGACGGGAGCAGGACAAAGCAGGAATGTTGCGAGCGGGGAGAAGATAATATATATTTTTGCGGGCGGGAGCGGGACAGAATCCTGCGCAGGTCTCTAGTTAAAGCATTTTGAAGTACTTGCACTTGCGTCTTGCCTCCCTCTGCCATTGCAGACCGATCTCATGAAATGGCGTATGTATGACACGCCAATTCATATTCCATTCAGCGTGCTATCAAGACGCATAATCGCTTTTTGCCGTGTTTTTCAATCACATCTGGGGTTCGTTTCGGCGTAGACATACACGCGGAATCACATGCGGGGATAATGGTTTGTTTAGGCGTAGACATGCACGCGGAATCACATCCGGGGATAATGGTTCGTTTCGCTCAGAACATTTGACAGATGTTGTGCCGAATTTTGACTCCCTGCCAAATTATTACCCCCCTCTTTGAAGTCAGTACCTGATTCCCTAATCCTACCGCACTTCTAATCCTAACCCCTCACCCACAACTAATCCTAAACCTACCTATACTAGGGCGTAGACATACACACGGCGTAGACATACACGCGGATAGCTCAAAATGCGTACAGATAACAGATATGTTAACACAAAGTCATGATGTCATGTTGGCCATTGTATACTACCACGACAAAGCACGTACTGTATGTGACAAATGAAGTCAGAAAAGCGGCAGTACATTGTAATCGTTTATGGTCTATTATTGAACCGATACAGAATGATCCTCATCTGCATCGCGATGCATCGTAGAAACAATAAATATCGACACCCCTAATGTCTACTGTTAAAACTGTGTTTGTGGATATCTGTTCAAACGTAGACGTTTATAATTGTGGTAACAATAATGTAAAGGATTGTAAGTTTAGGTCACTCGCGCTGTGCATTTGAAAGCAAAACACACCAAACATTAGGCTACACGTCATAACGAATAACATTTGAAGTAACATATGATAATCCATAAATGTTTCTCTAGTGTAGTGTACTGAAGTGTTCCTTTTTATTGATTTATCATTATAGGCCACCTGCATTTCTGCAAAGTAAAAATTATTATTATTTTATGCAGCCCTACAAGTATATGCCTACAAGGCACAACAAACCTGGTGTTCATTTATATATTTATATTTTTGGGAATTTTAAATCGTAATTTGAACCAGAAAATCACAATTAGATTTTCCTCCCCAAATCGTGCAGCCCTATAGTTTCTCCTGATATCAGCATGTTCACAGTTGTCTTTTAAAATTATTATTATTTATTTATTTATTTTATACAGGGACCAGATGACACTGATGAGCCCTGCTGACTTAAAACATTCACTCAAGTCTCTGTACATGAACATGGTAAAATGAAGCAAACACCTTGGAAATGGGCACAAAGGTGTGTGATTGTTCACGTCTCTCTGTTTAAACCAGTGTGCTCAAAAATGTGCCTTTTTGTCTTTTTGATCTTAGGACTATGTTGTGTTGTAAATAAATCAAAAGCCATTCTGTAAACTCTCCTCATTCTTTGTTTATAGTTCCCCCTCACCTGATAGGGCCATTAGGGAAGAGTTTTTGTCTTCCCAGGTGTAAAAAACCTCAATAGTCATGCCTCCTCGCATACAGCTTTCTTACACAAAACATGTCTTACTTTTTTTTTAAATCAATATATTGTTTTATGTGAATGAGTTGGCAGGATGATTTATTTCAAGCTATTACATACATGCTGCTCACATATTATTGTAGCAGAGTTTGTACTGAAAACAGTGTAATCAGACTTTAGCCATTCAAATGTTATAAGTAACAGAAATAAGCACAACTGTCAGAGCATGTCAGAACACTTCCAGGGCCCAGAAAACACAACAGACCCCAGAGGGTTAATGAACATAAATGTACATCTGCATCCTAGCTACAGCTACGGTCAATTCAAGCTACTGTCAAATGTGCATTCTAAGAGTCAAAACATGTAATATGAATAATGCCCTGCACGGCAAACTGTGCTGAAGATCACGCAAAACACCTTTTTCATGATTTGAAACCATATCACCCATTAGCACACATTAGCACATGCAAAAACTACGATTTTCTATTAGGATTTTTTATTTTGTTGAGGAAAAATTACTGGAAAAGTGTAAAGTGGACAGTTGACAAGGGCCCTTTTTTAGTTAAAAGAAGAAGAAGAAGCTGGCAGTTTGGTTCCAAATAGCAGCCGAGGGCCTCTTTTGTTGCTATAAAAACATACAATGTAAGTAGTAGATAAGGTTATGTTACCGGCCTCGGACCCAGGGGAATCTGGGCAGGTACAAAGCCACAGGCTGGATAGC